>JAGKRY010000135.1:0-26427 GCA_020002325.1 Chrysosphaeria jannelii | reverse complement strand
GTGGCCTTTTCCGGGCATTGACCCACACCTCTTTGGGGCTCACCGAAATCTTCATCCCTAAGGTATTCTTCATGGCTTTATTTCCATGTTTCCTTTTACCTCTTAAAAGATGAAAATTACTTGAAGAACAAAATTGGACCATAATGTAAAGCTACGTCCAGACTGGGAATGATGGTACGTAGGACTCTTCTTGATGAGCGCTCCTTCCCAAAGTTTCGGTAAATCGTTTGCATGTTGAATGTGCGAAACGATTGTGGAGCTGGCCAGATCATCCGTTGAGCTGAGCTGGTATGCGTCTAAGCATTCTATGACAAATATGCATTGATCCATGAAGACATGGTCTTGTACTTGAATATCACTTGCTAAAATTATGCCCTCTACTCTCTGTATATTGTGGCCAGGTGGCCTATTCTTCCCACTGGAAATGCAGCTACCCGAATATTCCCCTCCCCTTCATGTAATATTGTGCTATCGCGTTTTAGGGGTACGGAAGATGCCGGTACATTCTGTTTGTAGAAAAGAAGACCTTTCAGATAGGAATAATGTTTTTCCATGGTGAGATTGTGGGTATGTAGGAAGCCGTAAAGTAGGTGGCCCAGGTAGGACTTGCTGGTCATTGGAACCTAACTGAAAAAGAGAGCTTATTACGGGCCTCAACAGCGATGTGTAGCTTTCCCCACCATGAAAAAGATACAAATAGCAGGAGGCAAATATCCTTGCGCCTTGAAAAATAGGGTCCACTTTGAGGCCTATCCTCACGAGGATATTTTCAAACCATAAATCAAAATGTTTTCTCTTCTCTTTTTTTCATTCCAAGAAATTTTACACCAATATCGAAGTTTATTTCGTTGAGCTTTTATATGTTCTACATTTTCTTCTTTTAAAGATCTTGATTTTACTGGTTGTGTGCTTTAGGCACCGACGTGAAGAATTTCTCGCTCGTGGAGGTCTCTTGGCCCTTGACACAGCCATCAGATTTGTTGGCTGGTGTTGATAGGGTCGGCCTCCAAAGGAATGCGGGTGGCCACAACATCTCTCTATGGTCACCCGCAAAGACAGGCAATGTATGGTCCAGCTGAGTAAGGTCAGTTGGCGACTGGACAGAGTATGCCATTGCGCATATTCACGTAGAGCGAGACCTGCAGTACCCCTGGCAGTGTATCTGTCTCCTGTTGAACCACGAGCGTGATTGCGTCGTGTGGTGCCAAGCGGGCAGATCCACCACAGCGTCATTGTACAGTATTCTATGGGTGTCCGAATGTGAATCTGCGGCGTGGTCTGAGCAAGGCTGTGATTCTATGACAGCCACAGCTGCAGGGATGTGGCTATAGACTGTTTGCAGGCGAAGATAGCAAAGCCGACGAGCTTGTCCTTGAACACGTGGGAGGGCTGATTGCGGATGATGAGGGGGTGCGATGAAAGGCACGTCGGGGCAATTTATTTGATGAAGCATCAAATATATCCTATCTTTTTGCCCTTTTGGAGAGTGATGGGATTTGGGTTAATGCAGCGACGTATGGCAATCTTTCGAGGTACATTAACCATGTTTCAGAGCATGACGCGCGAGCTTGTAACATTACGGCCAAGATCTATTATGTAGCGGGTAAGTTACGCATCAAGTTAGACGTTGCGGGACATTCAGACAGGAGAGGAGCTTTTCAACCATGGTGCCAATTCCCTAGTCTGACAATGAAGCTTTTATAGGACAAGATTACAGAGAAAGAAAAGAAAAGGCCAATATGTCAAAGAGGAAGCGTAATGATGCGTATGAGGACCGGATGGTAAGTCGAAAAACAGCCGATGATGACAATGGGGGTATGATTATGGTGCCATCTGTGAAGCTTCGACCATGACGGAAAAAGTAAAGAAAAAAGTTTCAAAAGACACAGAAAGAATGGGACGATGCATTATTGGTCTCAATGCTAAAAGAATTCTACTAGGCGCCTCGTTGTGACCAACGAAGGGCTGCCCAGTATTCTCTATACGTGACACAGAAACAGGGGCCACATGAGACGGTGCAAAAGGATCCATCTGCCGCCATGAAATGACGAGGCGTGCTGTCAAGGGAAAACGACCACAAGCTGACCATTACTTTCCGAAACTACAAAGACGGCCACAAGAAGATGGAGAGCCGGACTGTTGTCGTGAATGAAAAGCAATTAAGGGCCCCGGGAAAGGCTGCCTCAAAGCATCGGTTCCACCATGTTTCCATTTATAAAAACATCATCTCCCAGTACGCCCCTGAATTTTATTCCTCGTATGCAGGATATTGACGATGAATCCGAGGACCGCGAGAGGTATGACGAGTGGCTGGAGGAGCTGGAAGCCATGGAGTGAAAGTCTGGGTTTGACGACTTTCCAACGGATAAATTGAGGTCATTCGCCACTCCGAGACGGCTGTGCGTCTTATGATCAATGACTTCGCCGGAAAGAGATGAACGAGCCGTCTCCTGCTTCCAGCTACGTATTCTTATTCGGTGGTAAGCGTCTTTTATATCAAGTTTGTGAATACTCCTGACCCTTGGATACGATCCATAAGTCTGTGATGAGGGGAAGGATATACTGGGGTTTCACGGCCACCTTGTTCAGCCCCCGATAGTCTACACAAGATTCTTATCTAGGTATTTTTAAGTATAAAATGAGAGCATGCGTCTAATTGCAATTCATAAGATTCACAATGAGAGTTAAGACAGCTGCAGATTTCAAGTACCCCCGTATTGGCGTTGGGCATGGTGTCATTAGGATCCTTACTGGACGTCTCTGTCATCCCATGGGCATGGAACCGTTTCCGTCCCTGGTGGCCACCAGGATTGTGGGGACTGCACACGTGGAAACGAGGAGCTCAATGCCGAGATTCAAAAGGCTATTGAAGAGAATCCTTCCTTGAAAATGTACTCAGTGATCCTTTCGAATTTGTTCCGTGAGTTGGAGGAAGAGACTGGCATTACGCCTCACCAAATCAGGGTCAGTCACATTTATGGGGTTACGAATGAGAGCTTTTGGTATTCTAGTCCGTATGAGCAAGAATCTGAGAAAACACCGGCGAAGGAGGAGGGCTATTATCGCCATTACAATACGGTGCAGGTGTGCTGCGAGCTGCGTGGCGCGAACGCGGAAGCCGTCAACGTGGAGCCGGCTAAGAATGAGAGATGGTCATGGATGGAGTGGGACGAGGTCAAGAAGACGGCACTTGCGGACGAGGAGGGAAAGGAGGTGTTTATGTATGTGGGGAACCTGGTCAGACTTCTTGAATGCGACAAGAGCATCAGGGAGCTTCTGCACTCGATAAGGTGGCATAGATTAGTAATAGACCTAGTTGAAGCAAGATAGCACGTGACGCACCCGAGGTCTCAGTGAGGCCGTGTGGAGCACTGTACTAATGGTGGATGGGCACAGTGCAGACAGCCCCTTTACCGTGACGACAAGGCGACAGGGACGAGCACGACAAGGACGACGCGAGGCTGGACGGAGAGCAGATCTGCGACTCGCGACGCCAGCACAGCGGGACGTAGGACCAAGAAGAAGCCACAGAGTTTGAGGAGGGCGCAGAAACAAGCAAGCTGCAGGAATACGAGCCCAACGCGTCGACAGCCACCGAGAGCCGAAACAAACGGCTGAGGGCGAAGAAGACACGGCACAAGGAGGATAGCCATGCGGGAAGTAAACTTTAGCATACCTAGCGCCAACAAGGCGGCCGTTGGCATCACGACGGCCCTGTACGACCGACGTGCGCTGGACTGCACGTCGACGCTGCCGCTGATCAACTCGCTGAATCACTTGGCGTACTTGACGACGTCATCGGCGCGGATCCGCGACATTCTGACGGTGGACGGTGGTATTGAGCGGCTGGTGTGCATCCTGAAGCAGGGCCGCAGCAAGGACGCCATGGACATGTGGATGTGGAACTTGACGTTCCAGTGCATTGTTAACATTGGCGTGCGAGGCACCGAGGCTGTGCGGACGCGCGTGGTCGAGGCGGACATCGTGCCCGTGGTGGCGACGATCCTCAGCAACTACGTGCAGGTTGTCGACCGTCTGCGGGAAAAGTCGGACGAGCTCAAGAGCCATAAAAACGTCGGTGTGCGTCGTCCGTTGCCAGCCATCGACGTGGCCACGGGCCGCCGCGCCGTCCCGTCGACGGCTGCTGCTGTGCGTCAGGATGCAAATGCCGATGCCGCGCCTACCATGTCTCGTTTTCACATCACGTCGCCTCCACATTCGGCGGCAGCAGCCGTGTCAGCCATCAGCCTGCCGCCGCCTTTCCAGCCGCTGCAGTCGCAGACAGAGACACTCACTAGACGTCAGGGCAGCGGTAGCGCATCGGCGGCCGTGCTCAGCGAGACTACACTGTCTCCTACAGCCGGGCCATCGCTGCGTCTTGGCCGACGCAGCCAGTCTACCACAGGCAGTCCTGCACATCAACGGACCTTTTTCCGCGATGCTGAGCAGTACACGCCTCAGACTGGGCTCACCCGGCCCCGGCAAAGCACATCACAGCCGCTGTCGCCAGCTACGCCATTATCGGCAGTGCCAGCACTGTCTGCTCTGTCACGGCCAGCCACACGGGCCTCGTCGCTGCTGGCGCTAGGCGAGCGCACACCGCGTCCTGCTGTGCCAATGGCCGAGCCGGATGAGCTTGTTGACGAGAGCGCGCAGTCGGATGAGACCCCGGACGCAGAGGCCGAGCCGCGGCGCAGAGCAGGCCCAGCAAGGCTGCCCCAGACGGAGCCCGAGGTGATGGAGGGTGTGGAGACGCTGCTGACGCCGGGCATTGCGGGTATACCGGGCATTGCCGACGCCGAGGCGTCTGCTGCCACGCGTGAGCTCGTGCCTCCACAGGCATCGCCCAATCCACGGCTGCCAACCCCAACGCTGCCCGTGCTGCCAGCCGCAAACATGCCCCGCTACTTCCTGGAGCGCCACTTGACGCCGCAGCCTGGCATTATTACAGCCATGCCGCGCGAGGAGGATGTGCTCATGTCCCTGCAGCTGCTCGCATACATTTCCAAGTACTGCGGCCTGCGTTCCTACTTTCAAAAGACGCATCTTGTGCCTCGGCTACGGATTGGCAAGGTACTCGACCGTCTTGACGGGACGGAGACCAAGGAAATGCTCAGCGGCGTCTTGGGTGGCGGTCCGGTGCTTCCAGAAGCACGCATCGAGGACGACGAGGCAGACGATGGCGACGGGGAGTATCTGGTGCCCAACGACTTTAACATATTTCCCCTGGTGGAAAAGTTTACGGTGCGCTACCATAGCCAGGACATGCAGTACTGGGCAGGCGTGGTGATGCGCAACTTGTGCCGCAAAGACGAGTCCCGCGGCGGCATTCGCCAGTGTGCGTACTACCAGTGTGGGAAATGGGAGGAGTATACAAGACAGTTTGCCAAATGCCGGCGTTGTCGAAGGACAAAGTACTGCAGCAAGGAGTGTCAAAAGAATGCATGGGCCTACCACCGCCACTGGTGCGTGGCAGCGTCCCAGCAATAGTTGGAAAAGCACAGCAAGCATGTTTTATTTTTATTGTTGCTTCAGTTTAAGCCTGCATCTTGATTTTGATTACAACTACTAGCATTATAAAATACCCATTTGGCTTTCTCAAAACGTGCCTGCGCCGGCTCGAACCCAGGCCCCGCCCGCTACGCGTCCTGCGGCAACGCGTTCGTTCCCTCGCCAATGCGTTGTGTTGACTGTTGTGAAGCACCACCATGCGGCGCTACGACGTCTATGACATTTCACAATGGACCGATAGTCTGCAGGACGGCCCTGCTCAGTCTGAAAATAATACCCCGCTGATCCAGATGCCCGTGTCGACGCTGGTGACGCCACAATCGGCTGCTCTCAACTACGAACCGCCGCTTCCAGTCGTTTCAGAGCAGACAGCCCTTGATTTGCTTCTTCCCTTGGCAGAGAAAAGCGCTGACGGTGAGTATGTCTACATTATCCTAGAAGAGTTTGAGGTCTATACGTCCCAAAAAGGGTCAGAGAACCGTCTGCGGTCACTGCATCTTCTTGGGGCGACACTTCGGCACAATACCAGCATGTATTTCGACGGTATCCTCCGTGTCGCGTCACAGAGAGCCTATGTGCGGAATGTGGAGTTTGCAAAGTGTCCTGTGGACCACTATGGTCTCGAGTACCCGTCGGTTGTAGGCCATATAAGCCTGCATTCCTGTTTCAACAGTAAAAAGAGAGTGCCCGTGTACTACCGTCTTGCACAGCCGTCTGCAGTCTATGCACGCTTCTTTGATCCATTTTTGTGGGTAGCTGATCTAGGAAAGCACTTTGTAGACTACGTCCGTGCTATGGCACTGCTGGGGAAGAATGTGCGTATCCGTGATTTCAAGACCCATTTTCCCCAATGGATCATAAAGACACACGGCCAGACAGCCAGAAATTGGTTACACAAGGCTCGTTCGTCTATGGACCTTCGCTCAGCCGTCGTAGCCTACCAGGATTACCTTTATAGAGAGGCAGCTTCGCTCCTGGAGCCGTCTTTTGTCAATACGCTCGACTTTTTCGAAGAAACTATGCACTCTTTCTACCCGCAGCACAAGCTCATTGCGGCAGACCACCCGTGTGATCTCCCTCCTCCTACCATTGTGACGCCATATATCCACCATACATTTAGCCCACTTGCCATCAAAGACTATATGCAGCCCTTTTCAGGGCGTTTTGCTCCGAGTACCATTGATGAAAGCATCATTTTTGTCCAGGAAAAGACGCCTTGGACAACGGACCGAGGCGATGTCAATCATCTTTGTGTTGGTAATGTCATTTCCACTAAAAGAAAACACGAAATATGGTATGCCATGGTACAATCCATGTATAAAGACAGTCTGACAGTCTGCTGGATGTATCGCCCCACACAGACGCTCTGTGGATCGCTATCCTTTCCCTGGGAGAAGGAGCTCTTTTATTCGGATGAATGCTGCGCAAAGATCTTTGCCAAAGACGTGCGTAAAACACACTCTCGAGTGGAATGGGACACCTGCCACAAAGGCCGACTTTTTCGTGCGCCAAACACACTCTCCATCGAATGTTACTTGGACAGATCTCGACAAAAGTCACCTAAAGTGTCGCCATAAAGACTCAGCCAACAAGGATATCCATTTCGAGAATGGAGACACCGTTCTCGTTCTCTTCCGTCAGTGTCTTGAGCCATGCGTGGTAGAAAACGCTGACGATCTACGCGTACGAAAGCTCTGGCGCCGCAATGAATTGCCATGGCATGTCGGGATATATGCGCCAAACGAGCTGGTCTGGTCCAACAATACGTATCTCATAAAAAAGAAGCGTGTGGCGGGTACCTGCATCATCCGAACCTTTGGCAAAAATGAGCCCATTCCAGCGCCATACAACCGCAACGGAACGGGAAATGTGTTCTTTCTACGCTACAAAATAAAAAACCAAAAGACACTCGTTCCTGTTGGCAAGGTCAGCATGAAGCAGGGCTTTCATCCAGACACGCCAATTCCCAGCCTTGCGGCCATGGAGCTCTTTTGTGGATGTGGCAGTCTAGGCCGTGGCCTCGAGGAGGCTGGCGTCACAAGGACGCAATGCGTCAATGATATCTGGCCTGTGGCTGTCCATACATTTATGGCCAATACAGATAATGCAGATTCCATCTCACCCTTTATTGGCTCGGCAGACACGCTTCTAGAGCACGTTATCAAGGAAGAGTATGAAGTGGTATCCGAGCGGAAAGCACCTCGTCAAGTAAAAGACTTTCCCAAGTCTGCGCGGCCTGTCGTAACACGCATTCCGCGACCGGGCGAGATTGATTTTATTTCGGGTGGAAGTCCGTGTCAGGGCTTTTCTTCCTTGACCGTAAACCAGTGCCGGCCACTGCAGTTTAAAAACCGGTCCATGGTGGCGTCGTTTGCGTCCTTTGTCGATGTTTACCGGCCCAAGTATGGCATATTGGAGAATGTAGTGACCATCCTGTCCTGTACATCAGAAAAGAGCGATGTCGACTATGATCCATCTAGGGAAAATGTATTTGGGCGGCTATTATGTGCCTTGCTTGGGCTTGGCTACCAGGTACGGATCCATATAGGCAATGCATGGGAGCATGGTGCGCCACAAATGCGGCAGAGAATGTTCCTTCTCTTTGCCGCTCCTGGGCATACACTTCCAGAGGCGCCCGTGCCGTCGCACGATGCCTTTGTGCCGGGAAAGTTTGCCATGGGTCCGTCGAGGCGTGGCAATGCAGCAGCATTCAAAGGCGTGACTGTGCGGGAGGCGACGCGGGATCTGCTAGAGAAGAGTGTATGTATAGATGACGGCATGGTAGATATTTGCTTGGCATATCCTGATCACCGAATATGCCATTCCATGACGGATGCGTTCCGGCTCAAGATGAGCTCGATTCCTCTACACCCGTACAGCCAGGGACTGCGTGACCTTGTGGATCGGCGAAAGCGTGCTTTGTTTACGCCGGGCGAGCTGAAGCACAGGGTGACGAGGGCGTATATGCGTGCCCATCCCGATGAAATGCTCCGCACGGTGCGGACGACGTGTCATGCAGCGGATGCGAGGACGGCAGGGGATCTTCACTGGCAGGAGCAGCGGACGATGACTGTTTTGGAGATGAAGAGGGCACAGGGTATCCCCGATGAGGAGGTTTTACTTCATGTCAATCGGTGTGACCAGTGGAAGATGGTGGGTAATGCGGTATCTCGGCAGATGGCGCTTGCATTGGGATTGCAGCTACGACAAGCATGGCTCGGAACGCTTTATGAGGTGGATGTAACGAGGGCGAAACGGTTCATAAGAGGCACCGTGAAAGATGACGGGGGACGTGTGAAACGAAGACGGGCAGATACGGATTGCTATGGTGCTACTGTTCTTTTGGAAGATATTTCCATATGTATTTGATGATTCTTTTTTCCTTTTTTTCTTTCTTTCTTATTTTTTCCAAGTTGGAAGAAAAGGTGAGAAATCTGAGGGCCTCGTCATACATTATCGTGAAGTGATGAAGGATAAAATAGCCATGGCCAATCGAATGATCGCCAGCCGCGTAAGATTACGCCACATTTGTGATGTTCTTTTGGACGTGACTCCGTGTAACATGGAACAGCGGTTATTTCTTCGGGATGATGAATGCGTAAAAAATAGTCTTACCATGAGCGAGCAAAATGATCCCATCATATCATTCATTTCTCTCGCTTCTATTTATTTTTTTACCACAGGTTTGTCTATATTTTTCTAGAAAAAAAAAGAGTCGCGCATAAAAAATGCATTGGAGAGTTCTCTATTGGTCATGGGTGTCATGCGCCATGGCCCAAAGCAGTCTTCTTGTTGGGCATCGAAAGGTACACCCACATAGCCGGGTAGAGCACCGTGATTTGACGACGGCAAAGTATGTGCCGAATGCAGTGGTTGCAGCGTCGGTGCCATGGGATGAGAGGTCATCTGTGCCAGGCTATACGGGGATCTATGCCAATGCGCCAGATTCCTACTACCGGTCGGTCTATGGGCCGACATGGGTGAAGAATGCGACGACGGTGTGGTCCACAACAGCCACGCTAAAGACGTCAGAATTCCATCCTACAGGAAAGGCCACGGCCATTACACCACCAGCATCATCGACACCTCAAAAATCGGTAGAAAGTACAGCCAAGTCTTCAGAATTCCATCCTACAGGAAAGGCCACGGCCATTACACCACCAGCATCATCGACACCTCAAAAATCGGTAGAAAGTACAGCCAAGTCTTCAGAATTCCATCCTACAGGAAAGGCCACGGCCATTACACCACCAGCATCATCGACACCTCAAAAATCGGTAGAAAGTACAGCCAAGTCTTCAGAATTCCATCCTACAGGAAAGGCCACGGCCATTACACCACCAGCATCATCGACACCTCAAAAATCGGTAGAAAGTACTGCCAAAACGTCTGAATTCCATCCAACGGGAAATGTTACAGCAATTACACCACCAGCGTCAACATCGACACCAGAAAAGTCGGTTGGGAGCAATACTGCTAAGACCTCAGAATTCCACCCAACAGGAAAGGCTACGGCTATTACACCACCAGCATCAACACCAAAGCCAAACCCCACCACAAAAAAACCCTCCACAAGCAAAATGACGAGCTTTACGCCTATTGCTGTGTCGACAATTTCTGCCACACCAAGCGCTAGTAAAACTATTCCAGCGGCACAGTATCAAGACAACCTCAATGCTGCGAAGAGCTTAAACTCAGCCTTTGCAAAAATGACAGAGGGCATGAAGTGTACGACAAATGAAGTGGGCTGTATAGGTGGAAATTTATACTCTTGTGTCAATGAAAAGATGACAAATTTGCTCACTTGTGCGGCGAATAAAGCATGCTATGCCATCCCGGCCACGTCCCAGGCAGGAGTCTATGTGGAGTGTATCGACAAGGCGCAAGCCGAGAGCATTCTCGGCATTTCGGCCAACAGTGCAAAGCCATCGGCTGCTTCTTCGTCTGGAGACAATCCAAGTGGCCAACAAAAAACTACATTGGTGACGAGTGTACGGAGCCAGAGTTTATCGGATCCGGGAGAGGATGTGACCGTTACCGAGACTGTGCCTGTCACGAGCATTGTCTACGTTACAGCCTCGCCTACAAAGGGCAAAACGACAGTGATGAAGACGGTCTTCACCACCGTAACAATGGCTTCACCGTCATTGTCGGCGCGTAGTATCGAGAGCCAGGCACAATCATCTAACAGTGGGTCTATGGAGCCAATGACGACTGTTACGCTTGATGCCTCTTCGCCAACAACAACGGTTCTTGGCTGGATTGTACAATAGAGAGAGCGCTGGGCGCATAGTTTCCTTTTCCTTTTCTGTATTTAATTTTGAATTTGTACTATTTTTTATTGTAGCCATTAAGATATCCTTTAAATATACCTATTTTTGACGATGGATTGCACTAGGATGGAGTAGATGCAATGGAAGAAATGGGGATGAACGTGCAGGTTCTAAAATCGAACCGTTGAAAGTATTTGCCAGCATGGGTTAATGGATGGGAGAGAATGACATTGGCAGGCTCCGTCAGCTTGACCATGTCGCTTTCTACGCTGGTGATACCTTTCATTATATGGGAAATGGAGATGTATTGGATAGTCGGAATGCCATTCTGGGAAGTGGCATCCCTCATATAACACCATTCTCGCACGATACAAACTTCTTGTAGGACTTTATGCAGAAACACATCACCAACTTTGAATGCCATTGGAGGCGGATAAGTATCGGGGGAATTTGGGGGTAAGCCGGTGGTGGTTCTGTGCAGGGGATTTGGGCTGAGGTCATTGCGGTGAATATCTGCGACAATGTTTCTAAAAGGAAAAGCAGCTTCGTTGGCAGGATTGATAGAATACCACTCGGTGTAGAGCGGGAGAATGTATTTTTCCACGAGGTGGATGTCATAGCATTCGGAGGTGTGAAAGTAGGACTCGATGAGAGTATTGAAATGGCCAAGCCAGTCTGGGCTCTCCAGTCTTGTAAAGAGCACGTTGGCCACCTGTGAACCAAACTTGAGTGAGTCGAAACCATCTACAAAGTTGTCTCCCACCATTTCGCAGAACTCTTCCTTCAGATGAGTACGGTTTTGCGATACTCTGGGGAGAAAGTTGTCGATTGTTATACTCTCGTGGAGCGCGCATTTTAGCATGATTTGCGGTGTGGAGAGGGGGGTAAGAAAGAGCTCGGCCTCCCATTGCTCGAGGCCTTCGAGGGCCATGACATCATGCAAGACATCCTCATGAGAGATAAAGCCTATGTCCATGTCAAAAATGAGGTAGAAGCAGTCATCCGTAGGCGGTAGGGCTTCTACGGGACCTTCGTCATAAAAAGGAGACAAGGGACAGGAGTTGGGCGTGTCAAGGGTAGCGCCCAAGGGGGCGCGAAAAACGGCGGCCATTCGGCCCTCGATGTCGACGCAGTAAGCGGGGACCCCCAAGGACCGAGAAAGGGCAACAAGGAAGGCAAAGCTCGTATCCCAGTCTAGGTGGACGTTCGACTGACCACAGACGAGATAGTGATGAGGGAGATTGAGCAAGGACGACGTCCAGTCTTGGCTGAAAAAGTGAAGATATTCTTTGCAAAAACCGAAAATAGAAAAGGCCTTTTGCCGGATGGACAAGCCTTCAAAGTTTTGGAAGTTATAGGCGAGTTGCATAGCTAGGGCCTTGATGTCATACTCTAATAGCGTATCGAATAGTAAGTAGTGCGGGGAGGCGAAAAAGTCGAAGCCAACGAGGGCTTTTTCTAGTCCATTACACGTCTCGTCATTACGAATGTTCATCCATTGCTGGATGGCAACTTCGCGGTTGAGAATACGCACACATTCTTCGCGGAAATGAAGACGGCTTAGTATATTTGGAGTATAGCTGGTAAGCCCAAAGGATGAAGAGGACACATACTCTTGCAGAGACCCCAGTGTTTTCTGTTGCAAGCGTAGATACTCCCTTGCTTCCAGGCCATACGAGCAGAGCCGTTCTATATTTTTGATGCGGTTTTGCTCGCTGCTGACGATTTGGCCCATGAGACGGTCAAGTTCACGGTGCTTTTTCCGTCTTGCCAGCCATACATCTCGCCATTGGATGCCCCTATAAGGCTCTTCCAAGGGGATGAATTCCTCGGCATGGAATACAAAGTTGCGTTGTAAAAGATAGCTCCATAGAGAGTTTTGCCCAGCTATGCTACGAAAGTATTTGGAGGTGCAGTGGACATTGTGAGCGTCCTCTAGAGAGAGATTTTCAAAAATGGCTGTCCATATTTCATATGGGAGTTGTTCAACCGAGGGCCCTGCCATTTTTATATTGGGATGTATTGAGATGTATTGAGATTTGTGGGAGATTTGTAGGAGACTTCGGGGGGATATGAAGGAGATTTAAAGGAGATTTAAAGGAGATTTAAAGGAGATTTAAAGGGGATTTAGAGGGGATTCAGGGGGGATTCAGGGGGGATTCAGGGGGGATTCAGGGGGGATTCAGAGGAGATTTAGAGGGGATTCAGAGGAGATTTGCAGGTGCATTGGAGCCCAACGTTTCGAATGGTGGGTTGGCATCACGTGCAAGGTGCATGAAAGAAAGGCGGTGAGGAAATGCAAGTACCTTCTAGGCAAGAACTTTTTGGGCAAAGAGAGTAACACTATGGACGCAGGCAATTTCAGCGCGCAGCAGCAGGCGATTCAGGCGGCGCTTGTGGCTGTGAACCGGAGCGTGGCGGGAATTGCCAAGGAGGACCTGAATTTTCTGCGGACGGTCAATCCAGACGTGGCAGAGGAACTTGACCAGCAGGCGACACGGCTTTTGCGACTCAGCACAGGGCTGCTTGCAGCTGCAGCGAGGGCGACAGGGCTACGGGCACCGCCGCGGCTGGAGGATGTGGACGACGTGGAGGTGAATTGGCGGAGTGTTGTGGACGTGATTGACGGTCTTTTGGAGAAGACAAACACGACACTGGACGAATACACGGGGCTTTTGAAACGGAAAGAAGCGCCGACGGATGTGTCTGTAGGTCGAGAGCGCGTGGCAAGGACTCACTGATGCGTAGAATGATGCCAAGAAGTCGCGGAGCGGACAGCTGGACTGGTCGATTCGACGGGCAAATATTGCCAAGCCACAGGAGGTTTTTGAGCGGAAGACGGACAACTACGCGCCGCCGCCGTGGCGGCCCGTCCTGACGACGAAGCCGCATGCAACTTTTGTGTCGTGGGGCGACTCGCTGGCGACATTTTCGGATGAAAACGAGCAAACACAGTTCCGGAACCCCTATGAAGCAGAGATTCAGCGGCTTGTGTATCCGGAAAACGTCTACAAAGAGCACGAGCCCGTGCCTTTTGTGCCTCTAGCAGGACTGGAGGACTCGATACGGTCGCCGCCCGTGTGGGTAGACACGTGGGAGGGCGTCGAGGCCATGGTCAAAGAGCTGAAGAAGGAGACAGAGATGGCCATTGACCTGGAACACCACGACTTTCGCTCGTACAGCGGCCTGCTGTCGCTGATGCAGATCAGCACACGCACAAAGGACTGGGTGGTGGACACGCTGCAGCCGTGGCGGCACCGGCTGGAGATTCTCAACGAGGTCTTTGCAGACCCGACAAAAGTCAAGGTTTTACACGGCGCGTCGAGCGACATTGTGTGGCTGCAGCGCGATCTGGGGCTGTACATTGTCGGGCTCTTTGACACGTACTTTGCCAGCGAGCGGCTGTCGTACAGCAAGCGAAGCCTGGCCTTTTTGCTCGAAAAGTTTGCTGGGTTCGAGGCCGACAAAAAGTACCAAATGGCAGACTGGCGCATCCGGCCGCTGTCCGACGAGATGATGTACTATGCACGCTGCGACACGCACTACCTGCTGTACATCTACGACCGGCTGCGGGGCGAGCTGGCTGCCAACCCTGGCGATCTGGACTATGTGCTGGCGCGATCCAAGGAGACAGCCGTTGTGCGGTACGAGGCGCCGACGTACGACGTGGCCACTGGATTTGGGCCGAGGGGGTGGCTCAACGGCTTGCTGAGGAACCACACGCCGCTAAATGGAGAGCAGTTTGCCGTCTACAGGGAGCTTTTTGGCTGGCGAGACGACATGGCGCGGCGGCTGGACGAGTCGACGGGCTTTATCATGCCGAACCGAGTGCTTTTAGACGTGGCACGGCTGCTGCCGCCAGATGAAAAGGCACTGCATAGCCTGCTGGGACAGAACTCGGCCAAGGCGACCAGGTCGTGTCTCAAGGAGATTTTACAATTGATAAAGACGGCGTGCAAGAACGGCGAGGGTGGGCCGACGTCGCTTGAGTTTTTACGGTCGGAAGTGATTGTAAAGCTTACCAAGGGGCACACCTCGCAGAAGCGGGTGGCTGCCAAGGAGGCAGTGCCGATTCCAGATGTGAGTGCGTTGCGAAGCACGTTTTCGCAGTTGTGGGGGGGGAAGACGTTGGAGGAGGCGAGGGCAAAGGAGGCGCAGCTAGAGACGCCATGGTACATTTCAGCAGCCATGGGCAGCAGTGTGCCGGTTGTGGAGGACGCCGCTTCGACGGAGACATCGAGCGAAGGCGAGGATTTGGAGGGGGAAGAAGAAGAAGAGGAGGACAAGAAGGAAGAGGCGGAAGAAAAAGAGGTGGCGGAAGAGACAAGGCCCGACGAGGTGTTTACGCTCAAGTGGGGACGCAAGGACAAGCCTCAGGCCAAGAAGACCAAGAAGAAGAAGGGGGCGGCGGAGGAGGACTTTGTTCCGTTTGACTATGCAACGGCAGGGACGGTATTAGAAAAGACAAAGCCGAAGAAGGGCAAGAGGGTGTTTCAGCCACATCGGGGTGGGGAGGAAGGGGAACTCCAGGGAGCAAGACGGATGCATTTTGAAAAGAATGGCAAGTCGGGGACGTTTAGGTAGATCCAATGCATGCATGGTCATGGTACCCTTGTACATTTCGAGGAATGAAAAAAAAAAAGTAATGCAGCATTAAGGGGGTATTAATACTATGGGAGAGGATAAAGGCCTGACGGCTTCCTAGTGCAATATTTTCAAAAAACTTGCAGAGACGAGATGGTGCAGCGCCCGCGGCCGGACACGATGACGATGGAGCTGATTCATTATCTCCGACAGGAGCCGTCGTACCGGAGGATCCTCAAGAAGCCGGAATGGGTGTACATAACGGCGTTCAGCCGGGTTTGGACGAGCCGGACGTACAAGAGGCCGACAGAGGCCGAATTTATGGTGTTTTTAAAAAAGTGGCAGGCGCAGCACCGGCCGTACATCATGGTGGAAGAGGCGCATCTGTTCCGGCAATACTACAAGCAAAAGTACGAGGAGGAGGGGTCTGAGACGCCGGGCGACGACCTGGAAAAGGAAGTGGTGGCGGCAGTGGTAGCGATCCGGGAGCGGCAGCGACGGGCAGAGCGTGGAGAGGATGACCTCGAGGAGCTGTTACGGGAGTACGAAGCGGCCAAGGGGCGGTTTTTGGAGCTGCACCGGAGGGTAGAGAGACGGGTGCAGCTGGAGCAGTACGAAAAGGTACAGACGGCGGGGGAGGGCAGGAAGGCACGGACAAAGACACGGACGCTCGAGGCACGTGCAGCGTCCGAGTCGCTGGACGAAGGGGCGCGGCTCAACGACACGAATACGGACTAGCGTACCAATAGACCCACTTGCAAACCACGTGACCTGGATGATGGAGTGCGGGCAAGCGGCCAGGTGGCAGGTGCTCCACAGATTGTCGCAGCAGGTGTTTGCCACGGACGACGCAAGACAGGACAATACGCACAATGTCAGCGCCCTACGACAACGACGCGGCGGCGGCAGACGGCCGGCCGCCGCCGGCAGAGACGAAGAAGAAGAAGACGCGGGCGTATGCGAGCGCAGCGTATGCCGTAGGGACGCAGGAGGTCGCGCCTGCCGTGCCGGCGTTCGGCCAGCCACAGGTACAGCAGGGGTACCCGCCGCAGGCCTATGGGCAGGCCTACGGGCAGGCCTACAGCGAGCCCCAGGCGCCTGGGGCAGACGGCCTGACGGCGGGGATGCAGGCGATGGGGCTGGGGTACCAGCACGTGCCGGCGCAGATGGCGCCGCAAGGGCCTGTGGCCGCGCCGCTGCAGCTCCATGCGCTGGTGCCGACGGACCTGATGACGCAGCCGCTGGCGGCGCACGAGGTGGACGCGCCGGCGCCGGCGATTGTGCTTCCGGCAAATGTATGTACAGAGAGGAGAGGGGCGCTAGACTGACAAAAGTGCTCGGTGACGCCGTCGGAACACGCAAACTGCCCGCCGCGGTACGTGCGGCCGACGCTGGACGCGGTGCCGACGACGCACGCGCTGCTGAAAAAGTCGCGGCTGCCGTTTGCGCTGGTGATCCAGCCGTACGGGGCGCTGCACGACGCCGAGGACAGCGTGCCCGTTGTGCAGGACCAGGTGATTGCGCGCTGCCGGCGCTGCCGGTCGTACATCAACCCGTTTGTCAAGTTTGTGGACCAGGGCCACCGGTGGCAGTGCAACATGTGCCGGCTGACCAACGACGTGCCGCAGTCGTTTGACTGGGACGTCAACACGCAGCAGTCGCTGGACCGCTGGCAGCGCGCCGAGCTCAACCACGCCGTCGTCGAGTTTGTGGCGCCGCAGGAGTACATGGTGCGCCCGCCGCAGCCGCTGGTGTACGTGTTTTTGCTGGACGTCAGCTTTGCGGCGGCCTCGTCGGGCCTGCTGACGACGGCGGCCAACACGATCCTCGAGAGCCTCGCGCGCATCCCCAACGCCGACAGCTGCACGCGCGTGGGCTTCATCGGCTTCGACACAGCGCTGCACTACTTTGCCATCCCCGACGACAAGCAGGCGGACGGCAGCGCCGTGGCCGCAGACACGGGAATGCTCGTCGTGGGCGACATTGACGAGCCCGTGCTGCCCGTGCCGGCGAATCTGCTGGTGCGGCTCAGCACGGCGCAGGAGAGCATCCGGCTGTTCCTCGAGAAGCTGCCCGGCATGTTCCTCAACAACCAGACCACGGGCTCGTGTCTCGGCGCTGCACTGCGGGCCGGCCACCGGCTGGTGTCGTCGATTGGCGGCAAGATGACCGTCATCAGCGCCAGTCTGCCCAGCGTCGGCGTGGGCAAGCTGGACATGCGCCTGGACGCCAAGCTGCTGGGCACGTCCAAGGAGGGCTCGCTGCTGCAGACGGCCAATTCGTTCTACAAGTCGTTTGCCGTCGAGTGCAGCAAGAACCAGGTGTGCGTCGACATGTTCCTGCTGTCGTCGCAGTACCAGGACGTCGCGTCGCTGAGCAATCTGCCGCGCTTCACTGGCGGCCAGACGTGGTTCTACCCGGGCTGGAGCGCAGCCGTGCCCGAGGACGCCATGAAGTTCGGCTCCGAGCTGAGCGACTACCTCTCCAGCGAGGTCGGTCTCGAGGCTGTGCTGCGCGTGCGTGCGACGACGGGGCTGCGCATGAGCGCCTTTTACGGCAACTTTTTCAACCGCAGCTCGGACCTGTGTGCCTTCCCAGCCTTCCCGCGCGACCAGGCCTACGTGGTCGAGGTGGCGATTGACGAGACGCTGCAGGAAAAGGTCGTCTGCATGCAGGCGGCCGTGCTGCACACAACGTGCAACAGCGAGCGGCGCATCCGCGTCATGACGGTGGCCCTGCCCGTCGCGACAACCCTGGCCGAGGTCTATGCCTCTGCCGACCAGGCCGCCATTGCCGCCTTCTACAGCCACAAGGCCGTCGAGAAGGCCTTTGGCGGCGACCTGACCGGCGCGCGCGAGCTACTGCAGGCAAAACTGGCCGAGATGCTGCAGACCTTCCGCAAGGAAATGGCCGGCGGCGGCATGGGGACCGGGCTGCAGGTGCCGGCGAACCTGCGGGCGCTGCCAGTGCTCTTCCTGGGCCTGCTGAAGAACATTGCGCTGCGCAAGTCGGCACGGACAAGCCCCGACGAGCGGGCAGCAGCGCTGTGTGCACTGTCGACGCTGCCCGTGCCCCTGCTGCTGCAGCTGGTGTACCCGCGGCTGTACTCGCTGCACGACATGGCCGACACGGCCGGCCTGCCAAACGCAACGACGCGGCAGATTGAGATGCCGGCGCGCATGGGGCTGAGCAGCGGCGGGCTCCAATCGTACGGGCTGTATCTGCTGGACAACGGGCTAGTGCAGCTGCTGTGGGTGGGCCGCGACGCGGTGGAGCAGCTGCTGGAGGACGTCTTCGGCACGCGCGACCGGGCGCAGGTGCGGGCCGGCAAGACGACGCTGCCGGAGCTGGACAACGACTTTAGCGAGCGGGTGCGGGCCGTGGTGCACAAGGGCCAGGACCACCTGAGCCGCGGCGTGGGCAGCATCACGCACCCGCAGGTGTTCGTGGTGCTGGAGGAGCGCGAGCCGAGCCTCAAGGTGTGGGCGCTGTCGATGCTGGTCGAGGACCACTTCGAGCAGGAGGCCAGCAGCGCGCAGTGGCTGGGCCTGCTGGCCGAAAAGGCGCGGCAGTGAGACTGTAGTATTCTTATGTACCCTATAAAGTACCTGGCACAGCACCGCCTATATGTGACAGCAGAGTACCGTGGGATGTACCTGGCACACCAAGGCAGCGGGCGCCTGGGCAGGTGGCGGACAGCAACAATGTCCCGTCCAGCGCAGCCGACGACGCGCAAGATATCGTTCAACGTGAGCGACCAGTACGAAATCAAGGATGTGGTGGGCGAGGGCGCCTACGGCGTGGTGTGGTGCGTAGCAGGCGAGAAAAGAGAGACTGACGACAGCGCGGCCGTGCACAAGCCGACGGGCCAAAACGTGGCCATCAAGAAGATCACGCCGTTTGACCACTCCATGTTCTGTCTGCGGACGCTGCGCGAGATGAAGCTGCTGCGCTACTTCAACCACGAAAACATCATCTCCATCCTCGACATCCAGAAGCCCCCGAGCTTCGAGGCCTTCAGCGAGGTCTATCTGATCCAGGTGCGTTCCTTGCTCTCCCGAGGCGCTTCTCGCCTAATCCGCAGGAACTCATGGAGACCGACATGCACCGCGTCATCCGCACGCAGGACCTCTCCGACGACCACTGCCAGTACTTTATCTACCAGACCCTAAGGGCCCTCAAGGCCATGCACTCCGCCAATGTCCTGCACCGCGACCTCAAGCCCTCCAATCTGCTGCTCAACTCCAACTGCGACCTCAAGGTCTGCGACTTTGGCCTTGCTCGCTCCGCGGCCTCGCAGGAAGACAACGGCGGCTTCATGACCGAATACGTCGCCACGCGCTGGTACCGTGCCCCTGAGATCATGCTGACCTTCAAGGAGTACACCAAGGCCATTGACATCTGGTCTGTCGGCTGCATCCTCGCCGAGATGCTCTCCGCCAAGCCCCTCTTCCCGGGGAAGGACTGTACGTCCGTGCAAAAGCCCGCAAACACTAACAGCAGACCACCACCAGCTAACGCTTATCCTCGACGTCCTCGGAACCCCCACCATGGAGGACTACTACGGCATCAAGTCTCGCCGTGCCCGCGAGTACATCCGCTCGCTGCCCTTCAAGAAGCGCGTGCCCTTCCGCTCGCTCTTCCCAAAGGCGTCCGACAGCGCCATTGACCTTCTCGAGAAGCTCCTGGCCTTCAACCCCTCCAAGCGAATCACCGTCGAGGACGCCCTCGAACACGAGTACCTCAAGCCCTATCATGACGCCGATGACGAGCCCACGTGTGCCGCCATCCCCGAAGAGTTCTTTGCCTTTGACAAGCAAAAGGATTCCCTCACCAAGGATCAGCTCAAGTGGCTCATCTACCAGGAAATCATGCGCTAATGTCTTTTTTTTGTGTCAATAAACTCCTCTACGCCCTGTCCCCAACCCCCACAGCTCCACCCCCAGCACCCCAAACCGCCGTCCTGCATCGCTCAGCGGCGCATTGTTAAACGTCAGGCTCGTCGAGCTGATGCCCTCGGCCAAGCTATCATCCAGCCATAATCCATACTGCCCATCGCCCCCTCCCATCCCCAGCGAGTGCGTCTCGCAGTACAAAAAGTACTCGTTGACCCCGCTGTACGGGAACACCGCCATCCGCTGCGTGCCCCCAGCCCGCCACAAAAAGCACTCGCCCGTCCCGTAATAATGCGGCCCCACCCTGGGCCTCTCCGACAAATACCCCCCAAAAACAGCGCCGTCCTCGTCCCTCACGGCCAGCACAAACCCTGTCCTGCCAGCCTCAAACCCCGCAGCCTTGCTGTACAGCGTCGACAGGCTCGCCCCGTCCCTGTCGAGACTGTACAGCAACTGCCACGTCTCCGCCATTCGCAGCCGTTCCGGAACTATCAAACGGATATCCTCGGCCATTTCCGTTGTCAAAATGCGCGCCGATGGCCGTGTCTCCGGCCGGTGGCCCTCGAGCCGCAGCGGTTCCAGCTCTGGTGCTTCCATCGGCGATGCTGGCCTCGCCCGTCCTGTTCCCTCGTAGACAGGAAACGTCGTGGCACGTGTCATTTTGGGGCCCGACGATAGCCGCTTCATAAAGCCGCCCAGCGTGTTGTAAATGCCGTTGTGGGAAGGTCCCTGCGACATTGTCGATGCTCTTTCCTGCTTGCAGCCCTGATGTATGATGTATGACGTATGTTCATAGCTCTTTTTTCGTCATCAGCCTACGCTATTCCTCATTGGGACTGGCGTCTTCTACACATTGTGCTTTTTTGTTTGCACATCACCAAGCTTCCCATCTCACCGCCACCCATCTCACCGCCACGCCATTGTAAACCCAACGTGCGCCCTCAAAGGTGGCCGTCTCCTTTGTAGGATTGTAATATATGTAGCCTATTCTTCATAATTCTTCTTTGTGACGTCCCTCTTTGTGCAGACTCTGTTTGCTCGTCAGTGAATGAATGGGTGATTGATTGATCCGGCGTAAACGTATCCAAGAAATCTTCCTCTGTTTTTGCGTAAACATAATTAAAAAAATCTTCTTCTCTTTTTTTCTCCTTCTCTATGGCGCCCCCAAAGATGATGACCCGGGCCGATATCCTCTCGGCTGGCAGAATGATCACCGAGGAGGACATTGCTGCCATGCCTCCCCATCTGCAAGCCTATGGCCGCCAAGTCATGGAGGAAATGCAAAAGGCCAACGAAGACGCCCCAGCCGTCCAGGATCTTCCCCAGAGAACTCCTGTCCTGCAAGATGTAGTTTCCAACAAATCTACGGCAAGTGAGGGCCATGGCAGCAGCAGCAGCGTCGAAAATACTGCGAAGCTCACCGAAACAGCGCCGCGACGCGGATTCTTTGAAACGGTGCTCTCTGCGTCCGAAGGGGAGTGTATCCAGCGGTGCAAGGAGTGCCATAGACTGCTTGTTGAGAGTGTAGACAAAGCGACCACCATAAGTGCCTCTGCCAAGACATTTACTTGCAAATTTGTTTGGCCTGAGCCCACCGAGACGGCCCGTCTCTACCAAAAACACTACAATACGATGGAGTACCTATCGGACGGTGGCCATAGCAAAAACACCGCCCACGAGCGTTCAGCAGCCCAGAAACCGCTAGAGACGCATCACGGCCTTCCTGAGTGGGTGGTGTCCATCCAGTACTACAAAACACACCATTGGATCGGTGCTACTTTCAACGCATTCGACTTTCCTTCGGGCTATCTCCGGGCTCCAAAGCTCATCGAGGACATCGAGGACGACGGCAGCCGTGAAATCGAACGCACCCATCCCATTCTTGAAGAAAAATCTAAGTTTCAGTTCTTGCCCCTGGCCGACGAACCCACTGGCGCTCTCCATCGTATCCGCATGGCTATTCTCTATAATTTCGTCCGCCATTGCCGTGCCGAGCATCACTCCGAGCCAGAGCCTTGTCCCTCCTTTGTCTACTCCCTCGGTGACTTTGCCCGTGAAAATAAGCTGGCCGGCATTGCTATGAAAGCCATCAAGGATAAACAAAAGAAAGCAGCCGTCGAAGCGAACAGTACGTCTGAAAAATCCAAGGGTAACAGCGACGACGCCTCTACAGCCGCCTGCGAATGGCATCCCCTTTGCCGTGTCTGCTCGCATGCAGATGCCTTTGTCATGAATTTGTCCTTTAAGCGTTCCTTTTTGGAAAAAGTGCTTCTTCCCATCTCGAAACAGTGTAGCTTCTTGGAAATGGACAGTTTGGCCAAAAACTTGGCCCAGGAACCTGGCCGCCGGAATTTAACACTGGGGCGCAAGGACTACGAAGCCGTCCTCAAGGTGCTTATCTTGCGTAAGGCTTATATCAAGCGTCCTATGACAGGCCTTATGTTCAACGAATCACTCGCAGAAGTACCAAAATAAAATATTCCCCTCACAAAGTTATCATCATCATGTCTTACACATCTGCCACAATCTGAGCTAAGCGTCCGCGGCTCGGGTTGGGAGGCGCTTACCACAAAATACATCCAATGGTGAGCCTCTTTTTTTGTTATCTTGATTCGTTCCAACTTTATAAACTTGTTCTCTATTTGCTTCCATTTTTATTTATTTTGTAAAATATGGACAGAAAAGCAATTTACCACTATATCCAAAATTGCTCTCGCCTTCGTCGAGACCACCACGTCCTTCCAGACCTCGTCGAGGCCATCCATTGGGAATCCATCTTTTCCCATCGTAGCCAATGCCAAGATATAATCAACACCATTGTCAAATGCCTCCAGAAACAAACAGTCTGCAGAGGATCCCTCTTGCGAATCATCACAAAGCTGCCCTTTGCTGAGTCTATACTGCTCGAAAAAATAGCCGATGGACAGGACGTCCAGCAGGACACCATCTGCCTCTCGGCCCTTCGCGCCATTCTCCGTCAGCGTGGTATGCGCACCTGGTCGCACCTCCGTCTTTTTGATTTTTCCTATGAAAATTTAATGGTCGGCGTCAGTGTCTTTGACGCATTCATGGTCGACCGTGACCCTGTCGTCTCTGTTTCCTACATCGAGGGCCGCCTCAATGAGGTGTCCATCCGCTACGCAAAGACGTATCCTCATTATTCAACATGGAATACAGGGGAAAGGGCACTGCATCTTCGACATTGGCTCATGGAAAATAACTATATCGGTTTTACAGACGAAAGTGGCCAACATTTGCCTATACATCATCTCATTGGCGGCGCGCTTCGCGGCCAGCCACAAAGCCAAATCATCTCCTGTATTATTTATGTCTACATTGCGCAGCATTTGGGTCTCTATACTGCCTGTAGCATGACATCGCGAGCAGGCATGCTCGTCATGATTTCTAGTGATGGAGAGATATTTAGGAATGGTTTCTCTTCCGAATCAATCCTAATTGATCCATATCGGTGGGAGATGGATGTATGTATCCCATGCAATCCGTTTGATTCGCAGGAAGAGGGGTACTTGACACCAATGACGACAATTGAAATTATCTTACAAATCGCTACAGAGATTCTCGTATGCCACAACTCGACACCAAGCAATGATGCCATGGTGTATGCTGCCAAGGTGGCAAAGCTCATTTTTGGCTCCCACGAAAACAAAAGAGACTTTTCCTCGCTTTTTGCAAGCCCAATAACAGCAACTATGGCGGAAGATATTTGGGTCCTGATAGAAAGCACAACATACACCCACCATACCGATAGCACGCTTCTTACCGCGCTAGATGATCAAAGACGGCAGGCCATCGTACTGGATCTCCAAGACCGTGCAGACGAAAAGCCCACGGCCAAGTGCTGTAGTTCCCAGGGAAATGTTCCCTATGAGGAGCATGAAGATGATGGGTATGACTCGGTCTTTGACTTTGAAGACGAGGAGGACTGGACACCTGTTTCGCCACAGTCTTGTTCATTTGAAGACGAAGGCGAGCAGCTCTGTGTGGATATGAAGCCGAGATCAACGGAAGAGTCCCAGAGGACGCTTGATGATGTGTTGAAAGCATTGTTTTTATAGACAAAGAATAAATTTACTTTGGCATTTTGTACGCCTGGATGGCTTTCAATACACCCTCTGGCGTTGGCTCCGAAGCACGGACATGAGGGGAGTATCCTAGTGAACGTAAATAGGCTTCGGTGGTGGGCCCAATGACGGCAATGCATACAGAGGATAGCTCATCAAGAATGGCGTCACAGCCCATCGGGGAAAAGAGAACCACCCAGCAGGTCCCGTGGAGGGCGTTTCGTATGCAAGAAAAGTCTTCCGAAAACGAAGGCATCACGGTAGTCCCGTAGACGACAACCTCGACAACCTCTTTCCCCGCTGCTGACAGCGTTTTTGGAATGACATCACGTCTCTTATCGCCTACAAAGAAGAGAAAGCGCTGGTGCGTGGATGAAGACAAAATATATTGCGCCAATGCTTCGCCATGGCCGGAATGACCACCGTCAATGGGCTGTGGAAGAGAAAGAGCCTCTAGGGCACGCGTGGTGGCAGGGCCTACGCTGTACACGGGCATATCCGGTACCAAGCCATCATGAACAATGTCGGAAAAAACATCGACAGCCCGCTGAGACGTGAAAATCAGGGCATCAAATGTCTTTTCTCCAAGATACTTCTTTGCCATAGCAACGCCAGCAGGGTCCACTGTGTGCTGTAGCACAGGCACAAACAGAGGCTCGTATCCATTCGACGAAAAGAGCTGCTCGTACGCGTCTGTCGGTGTCGACCTTGTCTTCAGCAGAAGCACTGGCGTCGTCGTCATTTCTTGTATTTTTCCTACCACGCTGCCATCGATTACTATTGATTACTAATTGAACACTATGTATATCTTGGGAGAAAGAAAAAAGATTCAACAGGAATCGAAAAAAAAAATGTCAGAAGAAGGCCCGAAGCGAATTCCCAAGGGAGCTGTTCTCGGTAAAGATGGAAAACCGTAGGTATATGTAGAGGAATCAAAATAATAAGCCTCTCATAAAAAAGATGTCGGTCGTGTACTTCATTTGCATCGTGGGCCCATGAGACAAAGGCTGCCCTGAAAAGCCCCCCCACCACGTCTGCTGGCGTTGTAGGGGCCATTGGAAGTGCTACCGTGGCAGCCGTCATAAAACCGCCTGCAGATTGCCCTCCTGATGTAGAAGCTCTTGGGCGTGGCACTTGGTCTCTTCTTCACTCTATTGCTGCTCAGTTTCCCAGAGAACCTTCCGTGGCACAACAGTTAGACGTTAAAGGATTCCTCTCCAGTCTTTCACGACTTTATCCTTGCTGGGTTTGTGCAGAGGACTTTCAAAACTATATATCCAAAACACCTATCCAGGCCACTTCTAGAGACCACTTGGGCCAGTGGCTTTGTGCAGCTCACAACGAGGTCAATCGAAAGCTTGGTAAACCCGAATTCGACTGCAGTACTTGGGAGGAACGGTGGCGAACTGGTTGGAAGGACGGAAGATGTGATGGGTGACTTTATATATGCCTAGATAACAAGAATAAAGACTACTTTCTCTTCTTGACAGTTACGACATAAATAATATTCACGAATTTCTTAGCACTTGGCATTCCTCGTCGTTGTTCTGAGGTAAGAGCCCCCGCTCACTGTCTATCCCAAACAACGTAGACCTAAGCAGCTGATGGTATGATGGGGGACCACCTTTTTTCCTGCCTGAGTCCTAAAAACAGTATGTACTGAGTTTAGACTGGCTGGTATACAGCTGTAGGTTCTCACGTCTTGCGTATGGGCTGAGTAACATTCTCTTACTGAGCAGGTTTTGGTCATGGTTTTAGGTTAGCTGTTGTTCTTGTCTTACACACACATATATAGACACATAGAGTTCCATCGCCAGTCTAGTACATCGCGGTTGTGTACACAGACTTTAAGTTTATACATTTGGTTTATTCTCATGCGGGCTACACTACTATCTGTATACGGTGCGTGTCTAGGTAGCATCCAGACACGCCAGCCCACGCTGGCAGACGACGGCTGACTTGACATCCTTTTTTTCATACATCAGAGTATTCTACAGTCGTTTGCCAAAAGTCTGTGAACATCTGTGGAAAAACGGACCCAGCTTTCCGGGGTTTACCCATTTTACATTTGATTTTAAAATC
>JAGKRY010000134.1:0-24185 GCA_020002325.1 Chrysosphaeria jannelii | reverse complement strand
AGTGCTTGTATTTCAACCAATAAGAGTACCTATTTTAGAAAGCTTTCATTTTCCACCAATGAAATTGAAATCACGTGCAAAATATCGTTCATATAGCAAAACAATACCGTTCAAATAGCAATTGCCTTTGCTTTTCTTGGCTATTTTGACACAGACTACTGCAGAGTCGAGGTATCGAGGTATCACGACGAATCCCTGCAAAGTCCAAAAATGTCTCTCTTCTTTCTTTGTCCAACAGGACCGAGCCAATCAATGGCTCCGACTTTGTTGGTGGGATGAATGGGTCAAAACGATGAATGTTTCTGGAGACGCCTTGGAACCCGGAGAGAAAGAATAAAAAAGGGAATCAATCCGACGGCTTCCATTTTTAAATAAAATATTGCACGTACGAATGTTCTACAAATCTCAGTTTACATACTTTATACAAAGTAATCGTCTCATCTCCAACGTGATGGGAAGACGTGGAACCTAGGCATGTTTTGGTATCACCAGAGAACAAAGACAAAAGCGTCAAGGCGACCAAAAAACTTGAAAGTGCCGGGACCATGCACAGGATGTTGTGAATAAAAAAAACGGAGGCCCCAAAAGCAAAAAAAATATCAGCCAGGAGGCAACGTGTTGGAAGGACAGAAACGAAGTGAGACAAGGAGGCTCTGAAGGGCAGTGCCATCACGACATCCATTGGCTCAAATGGCTCCACTCAGCAGTATCAAATGCGGTTTGATCGTCAACTTCAACCCCCCCTGAGTCTCTTGAGGGGCAGCTGACGTTGGCAGCGCATAATCCGTTCTTTTTTTAACCTTTTTTGTGTGTGATCCATCTCGAAGGAATGTAAACACTGAAAATAGACCTCGATGGAAAAACTTTTACCAATTTGACGTCACTTGTGGGTAAGGGAATACAAAAATACTTTTCACCAGCCATCGGGTGATGGATGAAAATGTGCTTGTGAATATGCTTGTGAATGTGCTTGGAGGGAGCTGTCTGTGTCAAGACCGTTTGTCGTGAAACAACGCATAGGGTTACGTGTATGTATGCAACTTTAATGGAATAAAAAAGGAATTTAGGAAGAAAAGACATGTCCCAGATCCAAAAAAAAACCGGAAAGATGAGACGGAAAAAAAATACGGAAAAGGAGCGGTTTTTTTACTTGTCAATTTCAATTCATGATGTTTTACAAATCGCCGTGTGGTGCCTGAATCACATCCAATCTTTTGGGGGGGCCAATCAAACCTCTGTATGCACATGTCCTTTTTCAATAAAAGTCAAAGCCTTCATGGTCGTGTTATGTTGCTTTCGTTTCAAATCCGACGAGCGCATGGAAAGGATAATATGGCATGGTGTCATGCGGACGGACCGAGCTCAGACATTACAATTGAACTCATACGGAACACACGATGCGTTCGAGACAGGTGTTAACTAATGCAAGTACTCTATGCCGAGTTTTGGCGTATGCCAGATTTCTTGTTGGAAGGATCCATCTATTTTTTTTCTTACCTATGACATTCTTCTCGACTCTCCTCTGTATCTAGTGCTTCTTCCTTTTGTCAAAGTCACATAAAATCATACCGTGAAGGGTTTTTCCGTTTTCTAGCTAATCGACAGCCATTTCTTCCCGTCATGTTGGGAAAAGCTTACCTCTCTTTATGGCCATTGCATCTCTAGGAACATGTAAGCCTCTGTTAGTCCCGGTGCTATGCCGGCTTCAACATACCTACGTAATAGTCACGACGCATGACCTTCTCCCAAAACTCGATGACAAACGCCTGACGATCTTGACCTTGTGTATTCTGACGACAGTCCGAGTGAATGGCGTCCAAAAAGGCCAAAGTAAAGATTCTCCTTCTTGATGCCCTTAAAATCGCTAAATTATTACTTGTTTAGAATGCGATCTGTAGATGCAAAAGTAGGTAGGCTTTATGCTTCAATTATTGTTTTTCTATGTATTCCAATATTTGTATCTCTATAATAGAGGTTGTAAGCTTAAGGAATATGACTATTAACTGCCTCCGCATATTTTATATGCGAAGATACGGCAGTCGAGTGCGTCCTCGTTTCCAGATTTTTGTCTGTAAATATAGTGCACAATGAGAAAAGCAACTGAGGGTCCAAATGTGTGAGCTTTCTTCGAAGTAACGGAAAACATCTTGATGGACAAAATCTTTTTCCGGCACAGAAATCTCCAATGTTTGCACTGCTTCTTCTGGGACACTGTCAAGAACTGTAGTACATGCTGCTCGAATTTACGTGGTATTACCACCGCAAATTTAACATGCCAAAGCAGTTTTGCGATACCGGTGTGGAGCGGCAAAGGCACTCTCCATCTTATATATTACCGCCCCCTCGGGGACCGCTGGAGCAACGAGGCCACACGTCTCGGCTTACCTCCTGTGCCGACGACACCGGTACAGCGTTTCCCCTTCGTGCGCCGCCTGATGCAGCCCCCCAGATGTTCGCCCTCTATATGCAGATTACATCTAGTGCGCTTCCTCAAATGGCGGCATCTTTTACAATTTTATTCTATTCCTCTACCAACTACTTCTCACACGCTTGACACACCCGTAAGTGCCCCTGTGCCCCCGGCCGACACCCTGGATATTGTGTGGGGGGGTTACCACGCACTATTGGAGTCCACGCGTCCTATGTACATACTACATACATAACAACCACAGATTCACTAACCACAAAGGTGTGAGCGGCTCCCATACCGCAACCTAGATATGTAGCTTCATGGCTTACCGTGCTGTAAGGCTGGCATTTTGGGCTATTTTTCCATAGCAAATTCGCATGCCCTCAACTGAAGAAGTGCCTAGGTCTAAAACAACCTCTCATCTTAATTTTTGTTTTGCTACATAAGATTTCGCTTTTTCCCACAGCGAATAGTAACATCAATCATCATGTAATACGCCGCTCCACGAGAGAGCCCTGACCTATCATTTATTACGCTGAGAACTTCCGGTGTTCAACAGTAAAAAGTAGGTAGCGCCATGAATGTATTGGATAGGTAGGTAGTAAAATAATGCTATGATTCCGTACACAATCTAAACCTATTTTATACTTCGACCCGCTCTATACATCGAGGTTTTGAATGTATATCATGACTTCTAGAATGACATGAACACTGTTTTGTTAAAACTAGAACTAGAGTAGAGTGTGCATTGCTTACTCTCCCGAGGGTATTGAACCCATCGATTCGAAGGAAAATAATAATGTCTATAGTGCTTACCCTGTTCTTTTTTTGCCTTTTGCCGTGCAATATTACAAAGTTTGAACTCCAAAACCGTTGGCTCTGCATCTTCAAGACCCCGGGACCAATAGAAATACAAAAATGATTAGTGGTTGGAACTCTTACAAAATATTATCAATGGTGAAGTTGTGATAGCCAAAGAATCTTCAACACAGGTTTCCAAATGGGTTACGTGTACAAGTCTTTAAAAGGACTACTTTTATGCTCATCCGGTCCATACACTTTATCTTTCATCTTGCAGGACAAGAAACAACTACTCATTCCAAGTCAAAAAAATGAAATCCGTAACCCTCCTACCGATGCTCGCTAGCATGGTGAGTGCTCACATCACCATGATCCAGCCGCCTCCATTTAAATTCCCAGATCCAAGCACCTCGCTGAATCCAATTACAAGTGCCGACTATCCTTGTAAGTTGGCGCACGAGGTGGCTGGTCAACGTACAAGCTATGCTCTAGGCTCTACGCAGGAGCTTGCTTTCCAGGGAAGTGCTGTCCATGGTGGCGGCTCTTGCCAAGTCTCCATCACATACGATGCTGTGCCCAACTCCAAGAGTGTTTTCAAGGTTATTCAGTCATATGAGGGTGGCTGCCCTGCTCGAAATATTGACAACAACTTTGTAGGCACAGCTGAATATGCCAATCCTAACAAATACGAGTACACAATTCCAAAGGATATTCCAGGTGGTAATGCTGTCATTGCCTGGACGTGGTTCAACAAGATTGGCAACCGTGAAATGTACATGAACTGTGCTCCTGTTACGCTAACGGGTCCCTCTGGATCCAAGGCAAGTTATGATGCACTTCCTGACATGTTTGTTGCCAACCTTGCCCCGAGTACTTGCAACACCCAAGACAACTCCGTTCTCAAGTTCCCCAACCCCGGTAAGAACTTGCAGTACCCCAACGGAAACGTCCCTCTTTTGCCACCCGTTGGCAGCTGTCAAGCAGCAGTTGCTGGCCAGGCAGGCTCGGCTCCTCCTAGCTCTCCCCCTCCAGCACCAAGTTCTAACCCCAAGCCTACACCGGCTCCAGCCTCACCAGCACCTGCCCCAGCAGCACCTGCCCCAGCAGCGGGTGGTGGTGGCAGCTGCACGAGCGGTGATTTTAAATGTGGCGGTACTACGTATGCAATGTGCAGTAACGGGGTCTGGTCTGCTATGCTTCCAATGGCGGCGGGTACTAAATGCACTGGTGGCATTAGTACCGGACTCAACATTGTAGCTGCTTAAAATCTCTATATTATCTTCTATGGCAAATATATACTGTAAATAAACGAAGCTGTACAAGAAAATACTTCCCGTGTCATAATATTATTTAAGTATTATAAAGGCATACATCTGTATACCTATCTATCTATGGCCATACAGTTTATAAATAAAGTACATCATACATACGTTGATGAATCTTGATAGAACTCTAGCCCATAGGATGACATTACCTCGCTTGATTTAAGAATTATTTTTGCTTAACGTTTGATTGTTTGAGGTCTCTGTAAGTGGGCAGATATGGATTACCTCCTACTTTTTTGTTTGGGTATAATCTTTCCTATGAGCAGAGACATAGATACGTCTTACATTAAACTTTGGTGTTTCTAGTACTGTGTTACTTCGGTAAATTGCCACACTATTTCTTTAAAGAAGTCGTGCGCATTTCTGAAGTGTATTTTTTTGCAAGATGAACATCCCACCAAGGAAATTATTTTGATCGAAAAATCCATTTGATTGGGCACTTGGTGATAGTGTCAGATGGGGCTGAGTGCCATGCGAGATGACAATACATAACCCTAGGCATCTAACTAGGCGCAGTATTGGATCAAATCCGCTATAACATAAAGAATTGTCATATTTACATATGGTAGGTCTCTTTATAAAGGTCAATAATCCACTAGAATAGAAAGGCGAGCTAGTTGAGCCTATACATGGAATGTTTTCTTGGAAAGAGTCGGCACTTGTACATATCACCCATTTAATTACTTATATAAAGGCGGGAAAGGGTCATCTATGCTCCGTTATACTTTACCATACCCCTTCTTTTGCCATTGTAAATCACAAAAAAGTAAAAAAAAATGCGATCAGCATCTCTTATTCTTCTGTTGACTGGCGTCGTAACAAGCCATGTCCTCGAGGGTAGCCCTTTATCATTTTGTTCGTCAAATCCCACTTCGGGCTCCATTGCCGAGGACATATGTTCCTGGCAGTTCGATTCGGGATCGTCATTTGGCTCCACAGCGAAGCTCAATGTTGAATTCCAAGTCCGTGGTGGCAATTTTTTCTCTACATCAACAGTAGGACTGACAGCTGCACCCCCCAGGAGCACGCCTTCCCCCACAGAAATATACTCGAGCATTGCCAGTAGGACAACGGTGCTTACTAGAGTAGTAACTCTTATCGCACCGGCAAGTCCAGGTGCATACATTCGCGGAAGTACCGAGGCGGCAAGCTAGGCGTGTGTGATCAAGAAGGGAAATCGTGCACAACAATACATTTTTTTCTCTTTATAATCACTAGTGAAATAATAAAATAAATGTCTTTATTAAGCGAATCGTCATTTTTCCATGCTCTTTCCGATGTTCTCTGGTTCCTAGCCACCTTGCCATGACTAGCATCCCTATTCATCAAGTAGTATTATCGACACCCTTGCACCTGTCACGGTGACATGAAGTCAAATGGATGGAACAATGTTGGACAAGGCTGTTTTCACTTGTTGTCTCTGAATTGTGCGGTTATTGTGTCATTTCCGTCACACGTTGTAACCTGATCGTGCACACAATGTTTTACCTTTTCAAAAAGAAAAGTTAATCCATTACCACAAGGCGTCTTTTCTGCGGCCCTCTGTTTCCACATACGCGAGAGATGCAAGATCATCCAAGGAATGCATTATCTCTTTTTCTTTCTCTCTCACATCGGTTTTTTCCTGTGCGGACTGCTCTGCCGCTGCTTTGGGCATGCCACGCAAAATAGACGAGCATAAGAGGGCTGTGGCAACGCTGACATTTAAGCTGTCGACAGATCCACTTCCTGCTTGGTTGGTTATCGTGATCTGGACATCCGCCTGGCGACGAATCATCTTGGGAAGACCATCGCCCTCATTTCCAATGACCAAGATGCACGGCTTGGACAGAAGCTTGGCCTCCTCTGCACGTACAAGATCATATGTAGGCGCTCGCAGAGGTGTTTGCTTTGCGTTGGAATGTGCCACAGGGTCGACAACAGATGTCAGGACACGCCACCCTGTTTTGCGTGACTCGGACAAAAAGGACACGGGGTTCTCGACAGAAAGAAGCGTCATGTCCTCAGCAGCACCGGCTGAAGCCTTGATGGCAACCGAGGATAGGGCAGAGCTATGGCTCGACATGGCCACGGCGCTGACGCCCAAGAAACTGGCGGAGCGAATGATGGCGCCAAGGTTCATGGGATCGAGGACCTGGTCGAGAAGGAGAACGAGTGGCTGCGGTGTCCGCGTGGTCACAATATCGTTTGACCCATTGACCTGAATGTCCTCGCGGGACTGGTGCGAGAGCCGAACGCGGAAGCCAGAGGGCGTGACGTCTTGGAGGGACAGCACTGGTTTCTGTGGAAGAGGAGAGGCCTCGAGGACATAGCCATTGTGAGGACGACCAAGACACATTTTGTCCATTAGTTTTTGCCACTTTGAGTCGGTGTACTGGATTTCCACGTTTTTGACTTTGGCTAGTTGCTCAATGACATCCTGATTTTCTTTTGCCATTTTGGGCATGTAAAGACGATAGGCTATGCGTCGACCAGACCGTAGAGCCGCCTCTACAACAGAACGGCCATAGAGGAACTGAGAGGCAGCAGTGGTGTATGGAATAGAGGTGGGCACATAGTCAGAGAACCGTCCTCTTGACGCTGACGCTGACGTGGTCTCTGCATCGTCAAAGAGGAGCTCTTTAGGGATGCTGAGAGAGGCCTTTGTCTGTTCTTGGCCAGACTCATCCAATTTTTTGGGGGGAAAATGGGTATCTTCAAAGCCTTGATAATGCTCCGGTGAATTTTTTCGAGCTGTTTCTCTTAATGACAAAGAAAAGGGGGCTACTTCTACTTCTTTTTGTTGGTCTCGAAGCTTCTTTTTGGATTCTAGCTCTTGTATTTTCTTTTCCAAAAGCCCCGACTTGGCAGCATAAACAATGCTTCTCTTCCCGAAGGGATCCTCAACGTCATAAAACCGAGCCTTTCTCGTCTTTACTTTAGGCGAAGAGTCTTTTGTGACTTCCTTTTTCCCACGAAAAATTTTGAATTTGGGAAGCTTTTTTTCAAGCTCTTCCCGCTCAAGCCTTCGCTTCCGTACATGCTCTGCCACTTCAGCGTGGTGCCCTGGCTTTCTTCGGCCATCAGCGTCTCGCAGCGTCCGTCGAAGACCACGCATGATTCCTGACATGGACGAGGACTTCCGCACATGGCTGCATCCGTTGTTTATTGATTGTGTCCCATGGTGTTTCCCTAGTGAAAGCCTCGCAAGAGCAGCTGAAGAGGCTCTGTTCATTCTTGAGGTGTGAAATGCTTGGAAAAAATAAATTCTAGTGGTATGTATTATCTTATCAATTATTTTATAGTGGGTCGCCTTCAGGGGACACTATTTAAAGCCCCCAGCTCCCCCACAACTTTCAGGCTACATAAAACTCTGCCATTCACTTTTTTGTGGCGAGGGCCTGTCTTTTATGAAAAGAGGCTTTCCTACATATCTGCCCCGCTATGGAAAATTGGATTTGAAAAGACGATGATGGAATAGCAATGAATTTTTCCATGATATGAACACTATAAAACCCCCAGAAGCCAAGTATATTTGGGAAAGAAGCCATACGCACTTGTCGGTAGACTTCTCTCAAGTCTTTTAGTCCACGCGAAGACGCCATCACGGTCGCCAAAAAGGAAGATTTGTTTGTGCTCGTCTGTTTACGACTGCTTATGGCCGCTTATGACCACTCTATCACCTCCTTCTAATGGCCCTACAGTTGGAGACACAAGTGCTGAATTGGTCGCCTTCAGGACGGTTTGTAGAGCCTTGAGCACAAAGACTACATCTTCTTCACCAACCCTCAACGGAATCCAACGGAATGCAAATCCTTCCATGTCCCAAAAACTACGCTCCTACTTACGACCTCTCCTCCTGCTCGCAACAGTAGCTTTAAACTAGAAAGCTTTATGACCGTGCAAGAGACCAGGCCCTAGCCAAGGCTTCCCTAGAAAAATAGAAAGACACCTCCCTTTTTGTAGCAATCGGTGTGCTTCTGTGGGAATAGAGCCCGGCTGGAAAGAGGTCGTGAAGAGACAACTCTATAATATTTTTCTTTGATAATAGAGTCGGCGTTATTTCCTTATTTTTGAAATAAAACTGCCTCAAAAAAGCCCGTGTTTCCCATAAATGAGTCGGTGACCCAAAGGGCTCTTTTCTCCCCAAAAAGAGCCCCTCAGGATGCACAATCTGCGTTCAAAAAAATGCCCCTCGCAAATTTAAAGCCATGCAGTACATCCCACGGTACCTATGACGTCAGGTCCGGGCATTGGCGTACCGATAAGCGTACCTCTATCGCGGCACGTTGTTTTAGCGTTGGATGGACGCGTCGTTTTATCTTTTTTGTCCGTGTTCGGTGGCAATGATGCGAAGTCAGGGCATACCGATGGATGGCGGGCTGTCTCCGGACGTGAGCATGGGCGAAAACGACGTGGCTGTGCTCAAAATGGAGCCAAAACATGATGATTTTTGTGCTTTTCATGAGGTTCCATTGACGCCCGACGCGTCAGAACGCGATACAGAGCCCAGTGCGCTGGAGAGGTCGCTGGATTCGAGTGATGCAGAGATGGCCCGCGTGGACGGGCCTACTGTGATCCAGATCAACCAGGATTTCGGCGTTGGGAACCAAAATGAGGCCGTTTGGCGTAGGTTTATAGGGCCCAATGACGACGATGAACAAGGCCAGGCATTGCCTAATCCATTCGGAAGCTTTGAAAGGGAAGACGACGTGCTTCCAGATGTCCTTCCAGAGCCAGAGCCAGATCCCGAGGGGGACTATACGCCCCAACGGCGACGTGTGAAAAAGACCGTCTATACGTCGTCGCGGAAGCGAAGGAGGACGGACAAGGGGGCTGCAGACGGGGAGGGGAAGGCAGAGGAGGCAGCAGTGAGGACAGAAGTAGTGTCTGTGGAGACAAGAGCGGTGGAGAGCCTTGAAGACACAGAGGCAGCAAAGATGGCTAGGATAAGGGAAAAGTACGAGAACAACAGCACATTTATCCACAAAGGTAACATTCTCAAGAAGTCAACGCGGCAGAAACGACAGCTACGACGGGTGCCATCGAGGGAAGCCAAGTCGAGGACCCTTGGGCTGACGAAGCCCAGGCCAATACCAAGGCCTGCTCCCAAGCGAAGACCGCTGGCCAGCACAGCAAAACGGCACAAGGAACGGAACGTAGCCTCGCCGATGGCGGCCCCTCGAATGCCCTCTCGAGACCAGGTCCACTCTGTCTCCATCCCACTTCCGTCATTGTGCAGTGACTGTAACCATTTTTACCCCACAGGAACAAGCTGCATCAATGCACAGTGTAAGACGGCGAAGCCAATGAAACAAACATGAGTGTATCCTAAAAAAATGATGGGTGTAGTATGTACAAAAGTAATAGACATTATTGAGCATGACATACAAAAATCAGAATTCTGCTGCATGCATGCATGCGAATAGAAAAAGAAACTACAAAGTCGACTAGCGTGAACTGTGGCACTCTGTTGAGTGATAGTTGGCTTTTCGCCTCAACGCCGATATAAAACGGGCTCATGCTGGTCAATGGCCATCCGTCTTGGCTGCGTCTTTTTTTACAACACGAATTTGTATTGGTGAAAATACGCATGAAAAGGGCGCATTTCGCCTTGACTCTTGATAGGAAGCAGACAATACCCCACGGAGCAAAAGTAGGATGCACAGTCACAAGGATACATCCGGAGCACATGTAGCAGATATCTATAATCTACAGCGTATCCAAGGTATCATGTCGGTAAAGCACGAATAAGATCATCGAGTCAATACCGGGGAAGGAGCAGGGGTAAATGGAGACTTTGAGGAAGGCAGAATCAGTTTCTTCAAAGTCGTCTTGATACTCTTTATGATACAAATGCTATCTCAGTTTTCGGGACATCTACATCTATAAAAGGAAGGCCATCGCCCTCTTCAAAGGACATTCTTTTCATCTTCTCATCACCCTCATCCATTACCACTTCATCTATTCACTCTCTGGACAGAGTTGGACACTATTCCTCCTCTGTGCCCCGTCTTTTTTTCAAGTACCGTGGTCCAGTAGTGTGTCTCAGAGTCGGCTCGACTAGAGATTCTTTATTCACCATTTCATTTGATAAAAAGACGAGGTACAGAGGAAGAGTCTTTGGCCAATTCTTGGGGAGCCATGGAGGAGCATGAATCCACCATGCGTTGGCGGTCATGACGGCTTTGCCACAATGAGCATGACAATGATAATGGAAAAATAGGGGCCCATTGAACTTTTTTTGTTTCGTAAGAATGACGTGTATTTTTATCCAAGAATAAAAGCGGGAGTTATTGGTCATTGGTAAACGAGAAATGGGCTCGTTTCTTTCCTTTTTTGGTGGCTGAAATTCCCCCCTTCGAAACGGGTGGAAAATTCATGGTGTGGAATCTATGACGCGTTATGATGAAACGGTAAAGACAAGTTGTAAAGGTTCAAAGCACGCAATAAAGGACGGGAAGGTTCCATCAGGCCACAGAGTATTTCACCCAAAAGAAAACAATTAATAAAAAAAAGAATATTTATAGTCCGTGCACATACGCCAAGTCTAGAATCAAGACGGTTTTTTCCGTGGGAAGAACCTTTCGTCATTGGTCCATGTCCGCTTTCCATGATCAAAATCGCCTTACCCTTCGTAGCCATACGGGGCATAAAGACCAACTAGAAGTGTTGAAAGAGGTGATGAGACCTTCTCCATCGTCCCACATGTCAGCATGCATGTCAGCACTACCATCCAGTTTGGCTCATGTAGAGTGTACACTACCACCATATAATTCCTTTTTTCTTTTTTTCTTTCCTTTTTTCTTGCTTTCCTCTTGGCCTTTCTTGTTGGCGTACTCAGCGATGTGCCTTGCATGCTTATATCGGCACCGATTGCGGAGCAACATCCCCATAGTAAGCTGATGATCAGACGTCGTGCTCGGCTCCAATAACCCAAACTGGTGGACAATGGGTTTCATTACCCCACCATGCACATATGTGGCTCACATTTAATGCATGCTGGTAGGATTCTCGTCACGATCCTCAAGCTCGGCCAGCGCGGAATGGGTCCATTGGACGAGAATGTGGTTGCTATGACGGGTGCCCATGGTGGTTTTTCTACTGGTGCAAATACGATTGGGATGGTGGAATATTGGCTTCTGCAGAAATCTACTGGTGGCAATACGATATCAATGGTGAACATTTTTGATCTTTCCATCAATCTTTTTTTTTTTGTTTCTTTGTTTTTTTTTTGTTTTTTTTGTTTTTTTTATTTGTTTTTTTCCACAGTAAGAAGTAAGACGGCATTGACCCTGGTCATTTCTGTCAGATTCCGCTTCGAACATGATGGTACCAAACGGTGTACTATCCAGCCATGTTACATACAGTGGTATATTCTTACAGGATTCATTGTACAAAATGTGTAGATCAAGAAAAGTGCCTTGGTCGATGGGTCTTGCTAGAGCCTACTGATCTGCTTGTGTGCCTGGAGGCCAAAACCAGAAAGCTCCCTTTCAACAAGAAACGGATTCTTGCCTAGGTGGGCGTTGTGGCGATGGCAGTGGTGAGTTATGAGGTATTCTACTTTTAATTCATTGTTGGCTTACTACCCAAAAAATGAACCACATTGCTCAATGGTATCCCCCAAAAGATAAAAAAAGATAATAGAAAAGAAAGTACAAGCAAAAACAAGGTAAAAAGACAAAAAAAACGCCTGCTGTTATGCATCCCGATGATTATCGTACCCATGCTGATATTGCATTCACATTGTCCATGGTCTCATGTAATCGTTTATCTGTAGCATCGGCGACAGTCGGAAACCCGGCGACCACAGCACTACCCGCTCTTTTTGCACCTATAATGGCAAATCGAGATGACGTATGGGCAATAAATCCATTCATAAAGCCCTGTGCTGTTAATGCTGCCACAATACCCTCAATATCCTTTATAGTGACGTCAAGGTCGCCACAAATCAGGCCTTCACTAGGGCGTAACACTGTAGACCGTCTCACGGCATCCTCTACCATTTGTTCTTGCATTTCTTGAGCAATTGCAAGCACATCTTTGAGTAAAAGAATGGGCGCAGCTCGACTGTCCTGGTCAGTAGGCGGTACATATGTGCGGAGAAATATTTTCCGGATAAGTGACCGCCAGAGTAGGGGACGAAAACGGAAGGCAAGGGTAGGGTAGAGACGTTTTCTGATGAGCCATGGCTCATGTGTGCGTAAAAGAGATTGGAAACCAATAAAGTCGCCCTGGCGTACAGCTTCGGCCATGGGGTCAAAGAGCGTGCGTAATGGCATGGCCTCGGGCCGGCGGAGAAGAGATTGAGAGGGAAAGCGGCCAAGTAGCATCTTGGCAGGCAGTAGATATGTTAGGATGAGAGTATGGTGGGACTTTTGAGAGTTATACACGGGCAATTGGGCGTAAGCTTCTTCGAGGACGGTGGCTGCTTGGTAGAAATGGTTGTTTTCAAAGTAGAAACGTCCGAGGTAGTAGAGATATGTGACACGTTGGCTTGCTGGGAAAAAGGAGAGCCGAGGACCCGTAGCATCGACGCTTGTAAAGATTTGCGCCCCCAAACGGGCCTTTCCGGCTGCAAAGAAGAGACGGAAGACCGTATTGGCGACCTGGTAGACGCCCAAGCGACGCCCATTTGGCGGCTGCAGCCGATCATGTGTCCGGTCGGTCAAACAGGCGGTGCACACCTTTTGGATGAGCTCTGCTGCCTGCTCGATACGCTCCTGCCCCTGGCGGTGGAGCCCAAGCGTGACCTGGGCAAGCGAGCCGCAGAGCGAAACAATCGTGTCCACCAGCACGGGGCCCTGGGGATGGCTAAAGGCAGCCGTGCAGGCAATCAAAAGAGAAGAGAGCAGTGAGTAGACGCTGGAAAGCTGGGAAGGGTTGACATTCCGCCAGTATAGGAGGTACTCGCGGACAAAGGAGATGAAGCCCGGCCACGGATCGGCCGGGCCCTTGGCCCGCAGGGCCTGGTCGACAAAGGAAGCGAGTGTTTTGTCGGTGTAGCTCGTCTTTGCCTCGAGACTTAGGGCCACATACTGCGCCATTTGGGACGGGTCTTGCATCTCGACGCGGAAGAGGCCGTGCAGGCCTGCCACATCGGCAGCCGCAAGGTGTTCGCGGACAGACGCAATGAATTGGGCAATGAGGGACATGGCGCACGCTCAATTACATGCAAAGCGTGTCGTTGCGCTACATGGACGGGTACACGAGAAAATAGGCGGTGGGGAGGAAAGTGACGGCAGGATACAGTAGAATAGTGCGATGAGCACGGTGCGGGCCTGGGACGGGAGGGCGGTGACGCAGTGGGGACGCGTGGGCCAATGAAAAGGATGCGCGTCTGTTCGCGCGAGAGCTCTTTCCTTTTTTTTGGCTACTACCTCTTTGGAGTTTTTGTACTGGAAACGTGTCATTCAGAGATGAGTGCAGACTTGCTGGACGCAGAGGCGGACGTGGGGTCGTCTGAGAATGAGGATCAGGGGGCGCCGAGGACGCGCGAGGAGGATGCCGTTGTGGATTCGAGCGAGGAAGAAGACGACGACGATGATGAAGAAGAAGCAGCAAAAGTCCGCGAAGGATTCATTGTGGACGAAGACGACGAAGACGGCGAGGAGGATGGCGACGAGCAGCGCAAGAAACGCAAGAAGCGACGGCGTGAGCGTGAGAGGGAGGAGCTGCTGGACGAGGAGGACTTGGACTTGATTGGCGAATCGCACGATTGGGAAGAAAAAGAGGTGAGTGTAGTGCGTGTCGAGGGCCTGTCTCTGACGAAAGTCGTCGTTCAAACGGCTCAAGCGTGGCCATAAGGCGCCTAGGGAGCGTCGGGGCCTCGAGGACATGTTCTCTGACGACGACGAACGCGTCGACGACGGATTTGGACGACAGCCGCAAGACGAAATGGACGACTTTATTGAGGAGGACTTTGACGACGAAGACGACCAGATGCAGGAGGACCGCGAGGTAGCACGGCCCCGGGAGCGTCAACGCGACCGAGAGCGGTTTGTGGGGGGCACCGCAGCGTCTGGACTCGACCAGGACGCCCTCGACGATATGGACCTCATTTTCGGCGATGGCGGCGACTATGCATGGGCTCTTGGCCTCGAAGAAACCGCCGGGGCCTCGCAGGGCGCGGACGAAGCGACGCTGGAGCTGCGGGACGTGTTTGAGCCGTCGCAGCTCAAGGAGAAGCTGATGACGGACGAGGACAATGCCATCCGTGCCCAGGACGAGCCAGAGCGGTTCCAGCTGGACTGGGCGGCGTTCCGGCACTTCCAGCTCACCGCCGAGCAGTTCAAAGAGGAAGCACGCTGGGTTGCGGGCCAGCTGTGGCCCGGCAAGGCTTTGCATGGCGATCTGCACGGGCCGTTCACCAAGGCGGTCGGAAAAGTGCTCGAGTTTTTTGTTGTGGACGAGGTGGAGGTGCCCTACGTCTTCCAGCACCGCAAGGACTACCTCATCCACGAAAGACCACGCAGACACGGCGACGACGGCGACGACGACGTGCAGCTGGAGAAGCTGCTCACACAGGACGATCTGTGGCGCATCGTGGACCTCGACATCCGGTTCCGCGCCCTCGTTGACAAGCGGAACGCCCTGGAGAAGCTTGTTGACGGCCTGCAGACCGTGGGCGTGGAAGACGCCCTCGTGGCCTCTCTTCTGCCACAAACCGCGGGTCCTGAAGAGGTGCAGGACCTGCACGACTATGTGCATCTGGCGTACAGTCGTGAGCTCCGCGACGCCAAGGAGGCCACGGCCATGCCGGATGCCGTCAAGCGGCCGAGTGCCAACGGCGTCCGGTTTGTGCACGAACGCACCATTGCGGCGCGTGCCAACGAGTACGTCAAGGCATTTGGACTGACGCCGGACGAGCTGGCCCAGAATGCCATGCGTCTAGGCAAGCGGATCGTTCCCGAAGACGCAAAGCTGCAGCCCCTCGATCTTGCCGACGACCTGACAGACGAGGCGTTCCCCACGGGCGACAGCGTGCAGGCGGCGGCACGGGCGCTCTACGCAGAGCAGGTGGTGGTCAGTCCACGGCTGCGGAAGCACGTGCGCCAGGCCTTCTTTGCAGCTGGCGTCTTCAACTGCAAGCGAACGGAACGAGGCCTGGTGCGCATTGACGCAGCGCATCCGCTGTACGAGGTCAAGTACCTCACCAACCAGACGTGTGGCGACGTGGCACGACGGCCAGGCCTGTTCCTCAAGATGCTGCGCGCCGAGGAAGACGGTCTGATCACCGTCGACCTGGTGTTCCCCGACGAGGACGAGCTGCGCCAGCAGATCGTGGCTGCGTTTGTGTCGGACAGCGTCAGCGATCTCGGCGACGCGTGGAATGCTGAGCGTCGCCAGGTCGTGGCCGAGGCCCTGCCGCGGCTGCTAGCGTCGGTGACGAAGACGGTCAAGGAACTGGTGCGGACGGCGTGCCAGGACGAGGTGCTCAAGGCCTGCCGCGGCCAGTTGACACGACGCCTTGACCAGGCGCCCTTTACGCCGCGCGGGCTCGTGCTGGGCGAACGGCCGCGTGTTCTGGCCATCAGCAACGGCATGGAGCCAGCCCGCGTGGCACACTTTGCCTGGGTGGCAGAGGACGGTCGCGTCGTCGAGCACGGCCGCTGGGAAACCAAGCGTGATGCCAACGGCGGCCGCGATGCGTCGGGTCCAGACACGGTTGGCGATGCCCTGACGGCGCTGGTGCGTCGACGGCAGCCAGACGTCATTGCGGTGTCTGGATTCTCGGCCGAGACGCACCGGCTGGTGCGCAACATCGAGACCATTGTGTCGGACCGGCGTCTGATGGGCCCCGAGTACGAGGACGATGCCGGGGCGTTGCGCACGGACACGCTCGAGGTGATTGTGGTCAACGACGAGGTGGCGCGGCTGTACCGCGACAGTCCGCGTGCCGAGATGGAGCATCCGTCGCTGTCGAGCATGGTGCGCTACTGCATTGCCCTGGCGCGCTATGTGCAGAGCCCGCTCAAGGAGTATGCCGGTCTTGGGCGCGAGGGCCTGTCGGCGCTCGTCTTCGACCCGAGCCAGAGCCTGCTGCCGCCCGAGAAGCTTGCACGGGCGCTGGAGTCGAGCATGGTCGACATGGTGAATCTGGTGGGCGTGGACCTCAACGAGGCTGTGATCGACCCCTCGACGGCGGCTCTGCTGCCCTATGTGGCGGGTCTCGGCCCGCGTAAGGCGAGTGCTGTTCTGCGGGGCATTGCCGCGAATGGCGGCTCTGTGGCGTCACGAGACGAGCTCGTGGGCGACCCGGACCGCGGCAAGAGGGCGGTTGTGGGCCCCCGAGTGTGGACAAACTGCGCGTCGTTTCTGCTGATCGAATACGACCCGACGAACCTGTCGGCAGATCCGCTGGACAACACGCGGGTGCATCCCGAAGACTACGAGCTAGCACGCAAGATGGCAGCAGACGGTCTAGAGCTGGACGAGGAGGACGTGCAGGCCGAGATTGACGAGTATGGGCCTGGGGCTGTGGTGCGCAAGCTGTTCCGGGATGGGGCGCAGGACAAGGTCAATGAGCTGGTGCTGGCAGAGTATGCACAGCAGCTGCTGGAGCTGTACCACCAGCGGAAGCGGGCGAATCTGGAGACGATCCGGGCGGAGCTGCAGTCGCCGTACGAGGAGATCCGATGCCGCTTCACGACGCCCAGCACGGAGGCCATCTTCAGCATGTTTACGGGCGAGTCGCACACGACGCTGGGGCCCAACATGACGGTGCCCGTGCTGATCCGCGTGGTCAAGGAGGACTTTGCGATTGTGAAGCTGTCGTGCGGCATTGAGGGCCGCATTGACGCACGGAACGTCTCGCTGGGGCAGAACCTGAGCATTCGACAGGCGCTGCGAGTCGGACAGACCATCCCGGCGCGTGTGTTGGACATTGACCAGCACAGCTTCGTGGCGACGCTGTCGGTCAAGGACGCGGCGGACCTGGCGGCAGAGATCCCCGACAACATCGAGACGCGGCAGCCAGGCAGCTGGGACTTTGACCTGGAGGAGGCCGACCGGGCAGCAATGACAAAGAAGGACGCCGAGACGGGGCGGACGCAGCGGGTGATTAAGCACCCGCTGTTCCGGCCGTTTTCGGCGAGCCAGGCCGAGGAGTACCTAGGCTCGCAGCCGCTGGGCCACGCCGTGATCCGGCCATCGTCGCGGGGGCCAGACCGGCTGGTGGTGACGTGGAAGGTGGCAGACAACATCTACGAGCACCTGAACGTTCTGGAGCTGCAAAAGGAGACGGACTTTTCGCTAGGCCGGCAGCTGCGCATCACGGCGCACGGCACGACCTACACGTACTCGGACCTCGACGAGCTGCTGGTGGAGCACGTGCAGGCCATGAGCAAAAAGGTGGCCGAGATGACGCGGTCCGACAAGTTCCAGTCGGGCTCGCGGGCGGAGACGGATGCGTGGCTGATGGCGTACATGACGGCGAACCCGACGCGGTCGAGCTATGCGTTCTGCTTCAATGCACATGCCCCGGGGTACTTTTGGCTGTGTTCCAAGGTGAGCCGCGAGGCGGCCGTGGTGGCATGGCCAGTGCGGGTGATTCCGCAGGGCTACCGCATGCTGAATGTGTCATATCCGGACATGCGGGCGCTGACGAATGCGTTCAAAATGCGGTACCAGGCGGAGATGCAGCGGCGGCGGTGATTTACTTCATTATTTCATTTACTTCATCTAGATTGTAATGTAGGGCCAAAAGAGGAGCATTTCACCGTGTGCGATTTCATATGTAGTGTGCGCACCCTCGAGCTGCGGCCTACCCGGGTGATGGGGAGATGTGTGAGATGCACGTGGGAACCTGGAAGAGTGGGGCCCTTTCGTCATAGTGGAAGGGGGGCTCTGACTCGGCGACTCCTTGAACTCCTCACTGCGACAATGTTTAGCACGCCGTCGTCTCGATTTGACGGCATTATTGGTAGGCCACGGGGAGCATCTGCGTGCTTGCTAACAAATAGCAAAGCTTACCGACGAAAATGCAACGTCGGAGGACTGGGAAGGCATGATGGACTTCTTTGACAAAGTGGCGTCAGGAGGCCCCGACGACCCAAAGGAGGTTGTGCAGGGGCTGATCCGACGCATGAGCCACCGCAGCGCCAATGTGCAGCTGTACGTGCTGCAGGTAGCGAATGTGATGTGCCAAAACGGCGAGAAGCCCATCCGGCAGGAGTTTGCGTCGCGGGCCTTTACAGGGGCTCTGCTGAATCTGGCGAATGCCCGGAACACCAACGAGGCCGTGCAGAGGGATGTGTTCAAGAACATGAAGGACTGGAGCGACAAGTTCCGCCACGATCCAGACCTGGGCATCATGCAGGAGGCCTTTGAAGAGCTGTCGCGGCAGCGGCCCCAGCTCGACTGGCAGCCACCGTCTGCGCCGCGGAAGAACACGCTGACGGAGCAGGACCGTCTGCGCGAGGAAGAGGACCTGCAGCGGGCTCTGAAGCTGTCGCTCGAGGAAGAGGCCCGGAAAAATGCACCCGTGGCGGCGTCTTTCTCTGTGTCTGCACAGCCTGCGGCTCCTGCGGCCCCTGCATCTTCTGTGGAAGGGCCTCCGTCTGCAGAGAAGGGCGCGCCGACGGCGGCAACCGTAACACGGGTGCGTGCACTGTTTGACTTTTCAGCGTCCGAAGCCGACGAACTGGACTTCAAAAAGGGCGATGTCATTGCTGTACTGGAGTCGGTCTACCACGACTGGTGGCGCGGCTCGCTGCGCGGCCGCACGGGCATTTTCCCAATCAACTACGTGGAAACGCTGGAAGACCCGACGCCTGAGCAGCTGCAAAAGGAGGCGCAGATGGAGGCGGAGGTATTTGGCGAGATGAGGAATGTCGAAAAGCTGCTCTCGCGGCTGAGTGCAGCCGATGCAACTATGAGCAAGGAAGAGGTGGAGGAGATTACGTCGCTGTACAAGCACATTATATCCATCCGGCCGAAGCTGATCTCGCTGATTGAGATTTACTCGCAAAAGAAGGACGACTTTACGCAGCTCAATGAAAAGTTTATCAAGGCGCGGCGGGACTACGACTCGCTGCTGGAGAGCTCCCTCCCCCAGCGGCAGCAATATGTGCCCTACTCGGCGGCTGCCGTGCCTGCTGCGCTGCAGCCGTCCCGGCAGAGCTACCAACCGTACACGGGGTCGATTGCGCCGCTACAGACGGTGCAGCAGCGTCTGTCGATGCAGCCATCCGGGCAGCCATCGGGGCTAGCTGGCCGTGGCAGCCAGAGCCACCAGGGCATGCCTCCGCGGCTCTCCACTGGGCCCTACTTCCCGACGCCGCAGCCACAGCCACAGCAGCAGCCGTCACGGGTGGTGTCTCCCGTGTCGCAGAATCCGGCGCTGCAGACGAGTCCGTCGACGACGCCCGAGAACAACCAGCTGCGGGCGCCGCAGCAGACGGGAATACCGTACCATCCGCAGACGATGGCGCATTCGCACGAGCTATCGACGAACTCGCCCGTGTCGCGGCCGGCGACGGCAGCGGAGGCGCAATTGCCGGTGCAGCTGGCGGGTGTTTCATTGGGGGGCCATGAGGCGGGGCAGCAGCCGCAGCAGCCCAAGTACAAGCCGTATGTCCCACCGGACGAAAGCTTTTATAGATGATTACATTTATTTTGTATAAACAACGAAGAAGAAAAAAGAAAAAAAAAAACTATGGTGAGGTGAAGATGGGGGTGGCGACAGTGGTAATGTTTTGACGGGGCTCGCCGATGGGGTCGGTGCATTCGGTTCCGGCGGCCAAGGGGAGGAGGGGCGACCATTCGTTATTGATGCAGCGCTTGTATTGGGTGCGGTAGCAGGCCCAAAGATCGTTGGAGCAGCTGCTCTGGCGGGCAGAGATGTCAGCGAGGGCGGCGGAAGGGATGGCGGTGATGGTGAGGTTGGCGAGGGGTGTGCCCTGGGGGTCGGTGCACTGTGTTCCGTTGGCGAGGGGGAGGAGCTGAGTCCACTGGCCAAAGATGCAGCGGCGGTACATGGTGCCGAAGCAGGAGAAGATGCCATCGGGGAGGCAAGGGCCGAGCTCCCGGGGGAGGGCGGCTGCGTGGGCGAGAGCCGTGAAGAGGAAGAAGGGGAGGCGCATTTTCTTTTCTTTCTCTCTACTTTTTTTCCTTTATTTCGAAATACGACCGCGAGGAAGGGGGAGGCTTTATAGTCCAGCCATTGGCATGCGTGTTTGCCAAGGGGTTTATCATGGTTACGCCAAGGATGGCCGACGGGAGCTGTCTCGGGACGCGACAAGCTGGTGACATGGATTCAGTGAGGGCCATTTAAAAGATGGAACCTAATTATTCAATGGTGGGAATTTATGTACATATTCATGGATGTTATATTTTTCAGCAATGAGCCATGTAAAAGGGCCATGAATCCAAATGATGGCGAAATGGACCCATTGGCCGTTGTCTTTGGATTGTGACAAGGTGGTACATACCGTGGTACATAAACCTGTAGTTGTGGAGCCCTCGCATACGTTACCGATGGCACCACGCTAGGCCGCTTTGGGCTGGCGCAGCTGACGCAGCCCTAGGCAAAACAAGGCGCCAACTCTTATGCAGCTTTAAAACCCACTTATAAGTTATCAGCCCACTGTAGATAAGATATGCTCTTTTCGGGCAGCAGCGGGGCAGAAAAACTGTTCCCACTTGCATCCACTTTCGTCCATTATCACCCCGTTCATCCCATTTGCACGCATTGCATTGCAACGGCAACGACGACGATGGCGAACAACCAGAGCGACCAGAATGCGGATGAGCTGTCGCGCAAGACCGAGGGGATGAGCCTGAACGTCGCAGCAAAGGCTTTTGAGCCGTCTGGATCTTCGGGAGCAGCGAGTGCTTCGACGGGGGCAAGCTCTGCACAGGGCGAGGCACGGCCGTACGGACAGCAAGGCTACGGGCAGTACGGGCAGTACGCACAGTACGGACAGCAGGCGTACGGCCAGTACGGACAACAGGTGCCCTATGGACAATACGGACAGTACAGCCAGCAAGGATACAGCCAATACAGCCAGGGCTACGGGCAGCAGGGCTACTATGCGGGCTACCAGCGAGGGAACAGCTATGTGCCCCCTGGAAACACACAGCCAAAACCAACAACGCCATCCAATATTGGTGGGAAAGTGCTGAGCATTGGCGGTGGAGGCGCCCCCAAGGTGCTCAGCATCAGCAGCGACAAGCCCAAAGAGGCCAAGGTCATCAGCATTGGCAGCGACAAGCCAAAAGAGGCCAAGGAGGCCAAGGTGCTCAGCATAGGCAGTGACAAGCCCAAGGCCGAGGCCAAGACAGAGGCCAAGGCCGCCAAGTCAGAGGCCAAAACAGAGACCAAAACAGAGCCCAAGACGGCTGCCAAGACGTCGGCAGCGTCCAAGAACGCAGCCGCTGCAGAGAAGCGCGATGCGGACGCCTTTGAAAAGGAAATGACGGCGGACGTTGACGTGGATGCCCTGCGAGACTACAAGGAGAACATGAACGTCATCTTCATTGGCCACGTCGATTCGGGCAAGTCGACGCTTGGCGGATGCATTCTCTACGTCACGGGCATGGTTGACGACCGGACGCTGGAAAAGTTCAAGGCCGAGGCCAAGAAGATTGGCCGTGAGACGTGGTACCTCTCTTGGGCACTCGATCTGACGCCCGAGGAGCGCAACAAGGGCATCACCGTCGAGGTTGGCCGCGGCTTCTTCGAGACTGAGAAGCGCAAGTACAGCATCCTGGATGCCCCAGGCCACAAGACGTACGTGCCCAACATGATTGGCGGTGCCTCGCAGGCCGACGTGGGCATTCTCGTCATCTCGGCACGCAAGGGCGAGTACGAGACGGGCTTTGAAAAGGGCGGCCAGACGCGGGAGCACGCGATGCTGGCCAAGACACAGGGCGTCAACAAGCTGGTGGTCGTCATCAACAAGATGGACGACCCCACCGTCGAGTGGTCGCACGAGCGGTATCTCGAGTGCACGACGAAGCTGACGCAGTTCCTCAAGTCGGTCGGCTACAACCCCAAGACGGACCTGACGTTTATGCCCATTGCGGCACAGCAGCAGATCAACATCAAGGACCGCATCCAGGACAAGACGCTGGCTCCGTGGTACGACGGGCCGTCTCTGCTGGAGCATCTGGACGGCATGAACACAATCGACCGCAAGGTGAATGCGCCCTTCATGATGCCCGTGAGTGCCAAGTACAGCGACATGGGCACCATGGTGGATGGCAAGGTGGAGGCCGGCGTGCTGAAGAAGAACATGTCGCTCGTGATGATGCCCAACAACCAGCTGGTCGAGGTGGCGGCTGTGTTTGGCGAGCAGGAGGAGGAGGAGGAGATTAAGCAGTGCGGCGACCAGGTGCGTGTCCGTCTGCGCAAGATTAGCGAAGACGACATTATGCCGGGCTATGTGTTGTGCTCGCCGAAGCGGCTGGTGCACAACGTCAAGGCCTTTGAGGCGCAGCTGCACATCCTCGACATTCCACGCATCATGACGGCTGGCTACGAGTGTGTGCTGCACGTGCACTCGGCCATTGAAGAGGTGACGGTGGCCAAGATGCTGCACAAGCTGCAAAAAGGCACCGGTCGACGGAGCAAGAAGGCGCCCAATGTGGCCATCAAGAACGATGCCGTCATTGTGCAGTTGGAGATTACGGGAGCGTCGGGCTCGGTTTGCATTGAAAAGTTTGATGATTACCCACGGATGGGTCGGTTTACGCTTCGTGACCAGGGTCAGACCATTGCCATTGGCAAGGTTTTGCGGTTGATTGAGTAGTTTTTTTTTCAAAATGGACATTGGAGGACTTTTTCTCTTACGGCTCTTCCGGTTTCGAAATACGTGGTTCTAAAAGTTCTTTGCAGAACACCAAAATTTCTCAGTGGAATTTCGCTCACAGTGCAATTTCGGATAAAAACGACGTGCTGGCTCCCGCCAGGATTATATGCAGCCAACAAGGCAACTTCGGAATAAGAGCAGTGGTTTGTGGCATTGTCAAATGCAAAAACTGCTTCGCAACCAGGAAACATGTGCTCAAAAATTGGGACAGCCTCCTTCAGCACTGGGTCCACCATCTTGTCTCCCGTCTAGTAATCGCTATTTCCATATATAAACATTTTCATAAAGGTGTTAATGTTTCATTGTCATCAGTTTTCGGCCAGTCTGGCTTGTCCTTGTAGCTCTCGACTGGAACACCATCCCGAATTTTGAGCATGCTATAGATATAGCCAGGAGCTGGAATAGCGAGGGTTTCGGATTCGATCTTGTAATGGCCGGTAGGTAGGAAGGAAGGCAGTAGGAAGGCAAAAAATGACAAAAAATGGCAAAAAGATAGACGACCCACCTGGGACTCGAACCCAGAACCTTTGCCACCGGAAAGCAACGCCCTACCATTGGGCCAGCAGGCCCGTCGATGGAGTTTTTTGGCATAATTCCCTCTTTTAAAGATTAGCACAAAAAGTGCTTTATGCTCTCCTTTCCGGCATCAGAAATTTGGCGAACACTTCGTCAAAAAGCTACTGCTGGCCCCAAAGTCCTGGTCTTACTTGGCCAAGTCTCTGGATGCGCATTGGGTCAGGTCGTCGAGATCGAATGACCGGGCATAATTACGTTTGTTTTATTGCTTTACTTTCTTATAACCTTTTTTTTTTTTTTTTTTTTTTTTTTTGTTTAAACTACTCGGCTGGGTCG